>JAVKPL010007374.1:0-29528 GCA_032173675.1 Gastrolobium villosum
ATGCCCTGTACTGCTCCGATATCAAAGGCGCCATATAGGATGGCTCCAGCAGAATTGAAGGAGTTAAAAACCCAACTTGAAGAACTGTTAAACAAGGGGTACATAAGGCCGAGTGTTTCGCCGTGGGGAGCTCCAGTTTTGTTTGTGCGAAAGAAAGATGGGAGTATGAGGTTGTGTATTGATTATAGGGATCTGAACATGGTGACCATAAAGAACAAATACCCATTGCCAAGGATTGAAGACTTGTTTGATCAATTGAAAGGAGCAGGTATGTTCTCAAAGATAGATTTGAGGACTGGATATCATCAAGTACGAATCAAGGAAGATGACATCCCAAAGACGGCCTTCCGTACCAGATATGGGCACTTTGAGTTTACTGTCATGCATTTTGGCTTAACGAATGCCCCGGCAGCTTTTATGGATCAGATGAATAGAACCTTCAAGCAATACTTAGATCAATTTGTGGTGGTCTTCATAGATGATATTTTGGTGTACTCCACGATGAGGGAGGAGCATGAGCAACATCTGCGGATTGTGTTGGATATTCTAAGAGAGAAGAAATGGTATGCAAAACTCTCAAAACGTGAGTTTTGGCTGGAGAAGGTTGCCTTTTTGGGTCATGTAATATCTCAAGAAGGAGTTTCTGTTGATCCAGTGAAGATTAAAGCTGTCACTGAGTGGCCTAGGCCTACAAATATTGCGGAAGTCAGGAGTTTTCTCGGTTTGGCAGGTTATTATAGAAGGTTTGTGAAGGATCTCTCGAAGACAGCTCAGCCAATGACAAGGTTAATACGTAAAACAATGAAGTTTCACTGGGATGAATTTTGTGAGGTCTCTTTTCAAGAACTCAAGAAGCGTCTTACTTCAGCTCTGATTTTAACATTGCCATCAGGAACGAATGGATTTGATATCTTTAGTGACGCTTCCAAAAATGGAATCGGTTGTGTTCTTATGCAACACAGAAAGGTGATATCGTATGCCTCTAGGCAGTTGAAGTCGCATGAAGAAAATTATCCCACCCATGATTTGGAGTTGGCTGCTGTAGTTTTTGCTCTGAAAATATGGAGGCATTATTTATATGGCTCCACTTGTAAGGTGTACACGGATCACAAGAGCTTGAAGTATATCTTCACCCAGAAGGAGCTTAACATGAGGCAAAGGAGGTGGTTAGAACTCATTAAGGATTATGATCTCGAGATCCAATACCACGAAGGCAAAGCCAATGTAGTGGCCGATGCACTTAGTAGGAAATCTAGACATACCCTTAATCCAATGAATTATATGAAGAGTTCAGGAGGTTGGAGATTGAAATATTTCTACCCACGGATCTAAAAGTTATGCTTAATGCTCTCACCATTCAACCAACTTTGATGAGATCCGCGAAGCGCAAGCATCTGATTCTTTGTTGCAAGGAATTAAGGAGAAGAAAAGTCAAGGAGAAGCTGTAGACTTTGAAATTGACGAAGGTGGCACAATGAAGTTCAAGGGTAGATTATGCGTGCCAGACAACGAAAGCATAAAGAGAAAGATTTTAGAAGAAGCACACAATACGCCCTACTCAGTTCATCCAGGAGGAGTAAAAATGTACAAAGATCTAAAGAAGAGTTTTTGGTGGCCTGGGATGAAGAGAGAAATAGTTGAATTTGTTGCAAGGTGTCTTACTTGTCAAAAGGTGAAAATTGAGCACAAACGACCTGCGGGAGTGTTGCAACCATTGGAAGTTCCGAGGGAGAAATGGGAGTCAATTTCTATGGATTTTGTCACGGGTTTACCTCTGACTAGAGGAGACAAGAATGCTATCTGGGTCATACTTGACAGGTTGTCTAAGACTGCAAGGTTCATTGCGATGAAAAACACATGGGGTTTGAACCAGTTGGCCGATGCTTATGTGCGAGATATAGTGAGGTTTCATGGAGTCCCAAAGGATATAGTCTCAGATAGAGATACAAGGTTTTTATCAAACTTCTGGATTAAGGTTCAACAAGCTTTTGGAACCCAACTCAAATATAGCACAACCTTTCATCATGCTACAGATGGACAGACGGAGAGGACGATTCAAACTCTTGAAGACATGTTAAGAGCCTACGCTTTGGAATTCAATCAATCTTGGGATAAGTGTTTACCTTTGGTCGAATTCTCTTACAACAATAGCTACCATGCGAGCATCGATATGGCACCCTACGAAGCATTGTACGGTAGGAGGTGCAGAAGCCCATTATGTTGGAATGATTTTCGAGAAGTTGGCATTGTGGGTCCAGATATGATTCAAGAATCGACGGAACAAGTTAAAGTGATTCAAGAAAAGATGAAAATAGCTCAGGATCGTCAAAAGTCTTATGCAGATCAACGACGACGACCAGTAGAATTCGAGACTGGAGAAAAAGTATTCTTAAGAGTATCACCGATGAAGGGGGCGATGAGATTTGGAAAGAAAGGCAAGTTGACTCCAAAGTATATTGGCCCATACGAGATCATTGAGCGAATTGGTGAAGTGTCGTACAGACTAGCTCTTCCAACGGAATTGGAGAATGTACACGATGTTTTCCACGTATCTCAACTTCGGAAGTATATACCAGATCCTTTGCACAAGCTTCAGCCTGAGTCTATCAAGATAGATCAGAATCTCACCTATGAAGAACGTCCTGTAAGAATTCTTGATAGAAGTGAAAGAATTTTGAGAAATAAGTCAATCAAACTAGTTAAAGTTTTGTGGAGGAGTCAAAAGGTAGAAGAAGCAACATGGGAGGCAGAAGACGATATGCACAATAAATACCCGTTTTTATTCGTAGAAGATACGTGGTTAAGTTTCGGGGACGAAACTTTTCTTTTAGGGAGAGGTAAGAGTTAGCAACACATTACATTAGTTACCAATTCATTGGCATAAAAATGTTCAAAATCGTAGTATATTATCCTATAATCCATATTTTGTCCACTTGCTAATTTGTTTGCGTGCTACAATTTTAAGATTCTAGTACCTTATGCCTTTTTAGTTAATTGAGAAGCTCAAACTTTTAAGTTTCGAGGACGAAACTTCTTTTGAGGAGGGTAGAATGTAATATCCCAGAAAAAATAATAGTAATTTATAATACAATAAATTAATAATAGTAATAAATTATAAATTAGTAATAATAATAATGGGTGATAAATTGTGATTATTTGATTGGTAATGTTTGATTGGATTGTGATAAACATAAATTGTTTGATGATGAGTCAACAAACATAAACTGTTTAGATATGATGAGTCAACAAACATAAACTGTTTAGATATGATGAGTCAACAAACATAAACTGTTTAGATATGATGAGTCAACAAACATAAATTGTTTAGATATGATGAGTCAGCATGGAGTCAGTAATGTATAAGCCCAACACTTCAACTATAAATAGAGGCCTAGCCTAACCAAACCAATTAACTCTTCAACATTTCTCCTCTACTACTCTCTCTCTCTCTTCTCACTCCAAAAAGTTTATTTTAATTATTTTCAATTTTTATATTTTTCTGATTATCAACCGGTTCTCTGTCCCAAATCACTCTTTTCTTCTAGAAGTTAGCAAAAATGGAGACCAGGTAATCCTAATCCCTAGGTATTTTTTTTAGATTATATTTTATGTGAAATTTGGTATGTGTAATCCTAATCCTTAGAAATCTTAGGTTAATTTTATATGAATCGTTATAGGGACGCTGCAAATTTTTTGGTCTCACTGCAATCCTTTAATTGAATGCAAATTGTAATTATCATTGCTTTTATATATGTATATATAGTTCACAAAACAAAAGCCTTTTTTTTTTTTTTTTTTTGGTAAATAACAAAAGCCTTCTTTGTCGATTTGTGTGCGTCACTTTCAATTAGATTAGATGTATGTTCACCATCTACTAGCTGATTCGTTTCTTTCAAGTTACATATATTTGCAATTCTCCTTTTCATTTACGTGATGAACATATTTCAAATGCATGTTTTTAGTTATATGAATTTAGTTACAATTGTTTCTTTTATAGTCTGTGCCTTACTTTATAAATCAAGGCACTAATATATATATATATGTTTTTTTTTTTTTGGAAATTAATTGTTCGCTGCAGAAAATAGATATTACATATATTTGAAATAAATTGGAAAATTTTGTTATGTCTATATAAAAAAAATTAATAGTGGGAGGATATCTTTGGGATGGTACCTCCCAAAGTGATGAACACAACTTTTGGGCTTTATGCCTCCGATGTGAAACTAATGTGAAAAAGATTATATCTGTTCTTCCCAAAGTGGTGTCTGGCAGGGTTCCCCGGGATACTAGTAGCAACTTTGGGAAGAGGTGTGCACACTAGGAAGATGTGAATTGATTATGGCCAAAGTGATTTGTTTGTGACTGGCAGGGTTTCCCGGGTCACAGGGTAGACTGGCAGGGTTTCCCGGGTCTACCATGGTTCTCTTCCCACTAAATAGACTAAATGGATTAAATAAAGATTAATATAATTAATAACAAGTTTGATATTTGATTTGAATTTTTTGAGTTATATTATTTTATTGGATTATTATGAGTTACATTTTTATTTATTTATTTATTTATTTTTGTATATCGGATTTGGATTACCAGCTTTGCTGACTTTTGTGTTTGTTTAACTGCAATGATCCTTCACGGGGGAGCAGATTTTCAGTGAAGCATGTTGCAAAGGATGTGGCTAGCTGTGGGCAGTGAGGATCACGACTCAGATATTTCTAGCTAGTTTCTAAGTTTAGAATTTTTATGAGTTTTAAATAAATGCATAAGACATATTTCCTTTATTTAAACTTTAGTCTTTGGTTTTATTTTTAATGTAATAAATTTAGCCTTGCACCTGTCTATAGTACGAGTGCGGCGGCAACACTTCCCAAATTTGAATATTTTGAGCTTCCGCTGTTATTTATAAAAAGTATTGAAATTATTTATGCTATTATAAATTGTTAGAATTTGGGGTGTTACAAGGTGGTAAATCCTTCAAAGAAGGACTTGGTCAATGGTCATTCAGGTTGGATGACTCACTATGGGCATATAGGACTGCTTATAAGACAACATTAGGTGCATCCCCATATAGAATTATCTATGGCAAAGCATGTCACCTACCTATTGAGTTAGAGCATAAAGCATACTAGGCTATATCAAAGCTGAATCTGGATGAACAAGCAGCTGGACAGAAGCAAATGCTACAGTTAAGGCTTTGTTCGGGAGTTGGTTTTAGGAGGGGAAAGAAAGAAAAGAGAGGGTTTTAGTAAGCCCTCCCCTTGTTTGTGAGTTTAAATAAAGAAGGGGAAGGAATTTGGGAATTTTACTAAACCCTCCAAAATCCTCATTCTTCCTAAAATTAAAGTTCTCCCAATTTGGGGATTTGAGGGGGGAATATTAAAAATTACTTATCTACCCTTAGCATTAAAATGTAAAAACTACATAAATGTGAATCATTTTTAAATGTGACATTTTTAGAAAAGTCTCAAGTACCGAAAAAATTTATCGACGAAAAATATTTCGTCAAAAATAATGATGAATTTTTTGATGAAAATCACATACGTCAAAAAAATTTCATCAAAATTAAAGACGAAACAAGATTTTGTCATAATCACTGACATAAATTTTTTACGAGAAAGAATTCAGTCAAAAACTATTGACGAATCTAAATTCCGTTGAAACTTTCAACGAAAATTTTTTCGTCCAAAATATGACGAAACACATCTCAACCGAAAAGTTTCACCAAAATTCTTTACAGAATTTACATTCCGTCAAAAGTTTTCGACGAAAATATTTTCCCTAAACTTTTTGACAAAAAATTTCAGTCGAATATTCAAGGAAACACATTTTCGTCGAAAATTTTCTTATTTTCGTCAAATATTTTGATAAAAAATATTTCCATCAAAATTTTCAACGGAACACATTACTGTCAAAAAAGTTCAACAGCAAATTTTTCCCTAAAAAAAATTGACGAAAAATATTTAGATTAAAATGTTTGACAGAAAAAATATTCTATCAAAATTCTTTACTGAATTTAAATTTCGTCGAAAGTTCCGAATGAAACATTTCCCTCAAAATATTTGACAAAACAATTTCCATCAAAGTTTTCACCAGAACACATTTCCATCGAAATTTTGAACGAAAAACATTCCGTCAAAATTTTTGACGAAATATTTTTTATGTTTAAAGCATTTCATGGAGGAAATCATTTTCGTCAAAACTTTTGCCAGAAACTAAATTTCAATAGAAAATTTATTTTTGTAAAAATTTTCATCGGAGAAAAATTTCCGTCGCTTTTCGACGAAGAGTATTCTGACGAATTTTTTTTGTAGCTTGCAGCATAGAAATTTCGTAAAAAATATTATCCTTTTTAATATTGTGAAAAGTACAAAAATAATTTTGTTAGAAATTTTAAATTTAATTTAGTTTGTAAAATATAATAAACATATTAATTTTAAAAAGGGGTAAAATGGTAAAAATATCTCATTAACCCTCCATTTTCCTCCCTTTCTTTTTTTAACTCCCAAACAAGGGAAAGGAATACCCTCCAATTCCCTTCCCTTCCTTTCCCTCCCTCCCCCTTGTATCCCCTTCCTCCCCTTCCCCTCCAAACTCCCAAACAAAGCCTAAATGAACTGGATGAGTTCAGGATGAATGCATATGAAAATGCCAAACTTTAAAAGGAAAATATGAAGAAGTGGCATGATAATAAGATCCTACCAAGGGTATTCGAGCAAGGTCAGAAAGTTCTTCTATTTAACTCAAGGCTCAAAGCTCAAATCAAGGTGGACATGACCCTTTAGGCTTTGTTTGAGAGTTGGTTTTAGGAGGGGAAGGGAGGGAAAGAGAGGGTTTTAGTAAGCCTTTCCCTTGTTTGGGAGTTTAAAAATATGGGGGAAAGGAATTGGGGATTTTTACAAAATCCTCCAAAACCCTTCTCACTCTTAAAATTAAAGTTACATAAATATGAATCTACATAAAATGTGAAATAGAATGTGAAATCTATTTACTTATCTACCCTTAGCAATAAAATGTGAAATCTACATAAATATGAATCATTTTTAAATGTGACATTATTAGAAAAGTCTCAAATACCGACAAAATTTACCGACGAAAAATATTTCGTTAAAAATAGTAACAAAATTTTTGACGAAAATCGTATTACGTCAAAAATATAGATGAACAAATATTTCCAATGAAACTAAAGACGAAATTAGAGACAGAACAAGATTTGGCCATAATCACTGATATAAATTTTTTTCAGAAAAAAATCCAGGCAAAATTCTTGATAGAATTTAAATTCGTTGAATCGGTCAACGAAAATATTTCATCAAACTTCTCAAGGAAAATTATTTCCGTCAAAATTTTTGACGAAACACATTTGCATCGAAAATTTTCGACAAAAAACAATCTTGTCAAAAAACATTTCCATCAATTTTTTTTACGGAAAATATTTCCGTCAAAATTTTCAACGGAACAAATTTCAAACGAAAATTTTCTACGAAAAATATTTCCTTCAGAATTTTTGATAAAAAACATTTCTATCAAAACTTTCAACAGACAAATTTTTGTCTAAAAACATTTTGACTCCAATTGCTGCATCTGAATTGGGCCCAAAGCTTGCTTGGCCCGATTCCTTTATTCCAACCCAATTGCTATGGGTTTGCTTTACTTTCCCATGTCCTTGCAACGGTTGAAAATTAAAGGAATGGAAGAAACGACACAGCTGTCAGAATTGTACGCACATCCTGATGCAGCACCGTCCAATTCGCCCTGCCATCAATAGTGAACCGTTGTGACCCATGTCCACATTTACCCCACTATAAAATCCAGGTTCCATGTTTTCTACCTTCATTATCGTGTTTATATTAATTTTCTGAGTAAAAAGTTCCCTCTTCTAATTCCATTTTCAAGAACCCTCTTGCAAGAACTCAAACCACAACAAGGGCTTGAGTTTGGAGTCCCCCAACCATATTTCTTTCTTTCTTTCACCAGATAAGGGTTTTGTCAAGGACTCTCTTGACTCCAATGACTACCCATCCTACATTTCGGTCATCATCGAGGCTCATCGTTGGAGAACCTTCTGTTTACATGAGCAAGATGATGTACTCCCCATTGTCCGAGAGTTCTATGCTAATATGCCCCAAGGAAGACCTTCAAAGGTGGAAGTGAGAGGGAAGGCTGTACCATTTAGTGCTACCGCTATCCGAAAAATTTACGACTTGCCCAAGGTTTTGGATGAATTTTATGAGTGGAAGAACACCTCCGATCAAGAAAAATTGCAAGAAGTGTTGGACGAATGCTGTAGACCAGGGACTGGATGGACCGTGACACCCCAAAAACATATGTCTTTTTCAAGAACCACACTTAAGCCTGAGGCTAAAGTGTGGTATCATTTTCTGAAAAATAGATTGATGCCCATGTCTCACATTGAGACAGTTTCAAAAGATAGAGCAGTCTTGCTCTGTTGTTTGTTGGATGGAAGGCCTATTGATGTAGGCCGAATTATACATTCTAAAATCTTGGCTTGTGCTAAGGCTGACAATGGTTACTTATGGTTTCCAGGTTTAATAACTCGTTTCTGCAGGGAAGCCAAAGTACCAATTGGAGATGAAGAGGAAAAAATCAAAATGAATGGAGAAATCTCCCCTGCTGCTGCAAAGAGGATATCGAAGAAAGTTGAAGAGTTAGCACAAAACAGTGCTACTGCAACTCTCCAGAAAAATGATGACATAGCACCACTTGCTGAAGGTGCCGAAATTTGGGAGAAAATTGATAAGAGGTTGGAGAAGATAGAGAAAGACCAACTGAAGACAAGAGAACTTGTGATGAACAAGTTGAAAGAAATGGATAATTTCATTTTAGGTCAGTTGGGATTCCTTAATTTTGCACCTTAAGCCTCTGATGCAGTAATACCGATGCAGCAAGGGAGTGATGATTATAACACCTCAAATATTTAAATGTTTATTTTAATGTTATATTGTGAAAGGAAAATTGTTGGATTATTGAAAATCCAAGGTTTATGGCCAAAAGGGGCAAAAAGGGCAGAATGGTAATTTGCCAACCGTGTGAAATGAGGCAAAAATACTGAGTTAGAGGTAACAAATGACAAAAGTAATGCTGGAAATGGAATCGGGGTGGAAAATTGAGTGAATAGGCAAATTTGGGAAAAATTGATGAATAGTGAATTTTAGTGTTAAAATACTGTGATGTGAGTGTGCCAATAGGTGTGAAATTTTTATCAATATTTTGGAGAAATAAAAATATGTCATGGACTGGAAAAATATTTAGATTAAGGAATTGTGATCGGAATTTTTATCGGAGTAAAAGTTAGATCGCGTGTGGGACCCGTGTGACCGAAGTCACTTGGCCCCACCTCCTTTTCTTCCTTCTTTTCCTTCTTTCCTCCTTCTTCATCCGTGCGCTCACAGTGAGAAAAAGAGGCCATTTTCACCATTTCTCCCATTTCTTCCCATTTCTTCGTTTCTCCACCGAATCGCTTGATTTTGGTGTTGAAATCTATCGTAAACAACCTTCCAAAGCCATTGGTAGCACTTAGAAGCCTTGAATCCACCTCCTTGGCCGCGTTTTTGAGCAACTCAGATTCGACCCATTTGTATTTTTGGAGATTTCTTGGAGTTTTGACCTTCAAATGGTTTAGTGAAGCCTTGGTAGTGATCATACTACACATTGTAAGTATATTTGTGGTCTTTTGATGGTTGATTTCTTAGATCTATGAATTTGTGTTCAAAGCTTTGATTTTAGATGTGTGATGATAGAGAGCCCAAATGGAAAAATGCTATTAGATGAAAAGGCCTTAGAATCATGTTTGTAAGCTAGAAATGCTATGTTAAATTTTGGTGAAAAATCTAGATTTTTAACTTAGAGAAATTTGAGGAAATTTGATGAAAAATGAGTTTTGGTGTAATTTGGATTTAATGATTGTTGTAGGGTGCCTCACACGGTTGGAATTGTGACAAGTTGATTTGGAGCATACGTTTGGAACGGTGTTGCTCGTGTTAAGGTAAACTCTTGGAACTTGGGTTTAATCCCTAGTGAGCTCCACCACACCTAGAGGAAGGTTGTGGTTGGATTATGTAGTGATGACATGATGTGTTTGTGTGCTTGTATGCATATTGCTTGTATTGTGTGAAAATTGTGTGGTCACTGGCCAGTTGACGAGTGGAGTTTGGACATCCGCTGGATTCATCCTTGTGAGAATGCCAGTCGGGTATTGCCGTGGAGTCGACTCTGGGAGCGGCGCCAGGATGATCCAAACGTGGGACGTCCGCCGGATAGGGCTCATGAGGAGTTCCGGTTGGGTATTGCCATGGAGTCTTCTCTACCATGGGAGAGGCGCCAGGACGGTCTCGGGAGTTATATGATGGAGCCTTGAACATGAATCCATGAGTGGATGTTCTTGGGTGTCTCCAGGTGGATGGTGATATTGTTTTACTTGCATGCCATATTATGTCATTTTGATACATTTTAGTGAGCCATGGAGTGGAGAGAGCCTCTAGCTCCATTGGTTTACTGAGATATATCCGTATATCTCACCCCGTGTTTGGGGGACCACATTTCAGGTCACTATGAGCCGGGAGGAGCTTCGGGCAAGAAGCCCGTATAGTGGACGTTGGATTGGCATGCGGTGCATTTGGATTGCATGGCTTTTTGGAGGAGTTTATGGAGTGCACATAGCATACCATTAGTATTTTGAGACTTAGGTCATGAACATATTGCATGATGTCATTTCCATGCTTTTGTTAGTGTTCATGGTCATATGCTAAGTCTTGTTTACGTTTTATTATTCATGGCTTGGGTAACTGTATATTTTGAGTGAGCATGGGACTTGTCCATTGCCACATTCATAGCCTTGAAGTCTTGATGTGTAATGTTGTAAAATGGTCCATATTTGCATGTAAATGGCCATTATTTTGAGGATGATGTAAATGATGTTAAACTCAAGGAAAATGCATGATGGGAGGGCCTAGAGCCAACATTAGGACATGATTATGTGTTATGTGGAGTACCAAGGGGTTAGGGATGGATTACACACCCTTTTTGGGGCTCAAAACTGCTGTAATCTGTCATTTTGCTGCATAGTAATCGATTACCCAAGCATGGTAATCGATTACCATGCAACAGGGGACGAAAAATTAGCTACTGTCTGCACTGGTAATCGATTACTGGCCTTTGGTAATCGATTACCATGTGAGGTAATCGATTACCCAAAGCTGGTAATCGATTACCAGAACAGAGGAATTGAAAAATTGGCTACTGCCTCATTTTTGACAGGTGGTAATCGATTACCACCCACTGGTAATCGATTACCACAGTGTAAATTTTGAAAATTCAGGTTTTTCTAGACTAAAAGAAAGGGGTATAACTTGATGGGTAGAACTCCAAATGATACGTGGTTTGAAACCATGCGTAGATAACGTAAAGGACTATAACTTGGTAAATGTTGAGAGTAAGATGGTGAGCTTAAATGAATTGAATAAAAAGGAAGATTTATGATGTTAGAAAGTGTATGATTCCGCAATTTGCATTTACAATTATAGTGTGGTTTTAATTGATTACGGAAAATGTTTTGATATAAAAGAAAGGAATATGTTAAAAGAAAAATTTGCCCGTAATTTAATTAACCTAATCACTGTGATTGTAACTGCGCTTAATATCATAATCAATGTTAACAATACCGGTGTACAACGGGCTGTTACAATGATGAAGGAGAAAAAGAAGATGAAATGGAAGAGGAGGTTGAGCAAAAGATGAAAACATGGAAGATAACCCCTCAGACCAAGAAGAGCAAGATGAAAACTAGATCATAACTTGTAATAGTTTTGATTTAGAAGAAGAAAAATTATCTAGGTTGTATTGCTCTTTTATTTTCTTTTTGCTATGTGTAATCCCCTGCATAACTTAGGAAATTAATGAAAAAGAGGAACATGTTTGCTAATTAGTTAGATTTTAAATTCGGTAGATTTAATTTTCAGTTTTATTTGAACAAAGAAGTTAGTTTATATGTTACAGCATGAAAATAATAAAAAGAGTTGGAGAAAATGCCGCAATAAAGAGTAACAAGAAGATGGAAAATAATGTTGCATCAATAAGGTAAAACAGATTGCATCTTGATCTATGTTGTTATTATCCTTTTTGCTGTAGCAGGATAACATAGTGAGAGTAAGTGTTTTTCATCTTGAACTTGCAAAGGCAATGGAGGTATGAATTGAAGGCTTAAACGATCAAGGCAGAAAGCAACTGGAGTCATTGAACATTCAAGCACAAGGATGAACTTGTAAGCAAGGGAAGCCGAAAGAGTTGATTGCGGATGAGGACTTAGGATCCAAGGTTTGATGGATTTGAATCTTACCATATGAGTAAGTCTTGAAGGCTATAAGGGTGAAAGAATTTGAGCTAAATCAAGTGCAAAAGCATAAGTGAAAAAGAAAGCCCCTCACAAAAAGAAAAATCAAGTCAAAAGTAAAAAAATAAAATAAGTGCCAATGCACGTGAGCAAAGCTCACAAAAATAAAAGAGGGAGCCAAAGTCAAAAGAAAAGCAAGCAAGGTGGACACTCGTTCCTTCAATTCTTTACACATAAGTTTTGATTCAAGTTTGGCAAAGTATGGCTACGAAAACTAAGTCTTATAATTCTTAGTTTGAAGCTCTCAAGTGGTTCAAGCCAACAAGGAAGTTCTTCAACACACACACACACTCAATACTCCAGAAGCAAGAAGCCAAGAGAAGTTAAGCTAATAAGGGTCCCAAAGTTGAAGTGTAAACCAAAGTTGAAAGACAACTCTCAAGTGTGCATTGCTGTTAGAATGCTACATCAGAACTGCTCATCTCAATAATAGTCATTGCTGAATTATGTTGCTGAATTTATGCAGGCAAATTAATCATTTTTTCTTTGTTACTCGAGGAAGAGCAACGTTTTGAGTTTGGAGTGTGATAACTCTCCCAAATGAGAGTTAATTTGTTATTTTTATGATGAATTTGCTACATGAATTCCATCTAAGTTGTCTTGTTTGCGTGATAATTGAGCTAATTATCGCATATTTATGATTAAATGCTTTGAGATGACTAAGTATGGAAAATGAGACAATATTCCTTGATTTTATGTAAGAAAAGATAACTTGTTGAGTGTTTGTCTTTGCAGGAAAAATTGACGTAGTAATGCCGTAGGAAAGGAGCTGAAGAAATACGATATAGCAATCGCTACAGCATAACAACGTGGACAAAGGAACAACCGAACTTTTAAAATTCAAAAGTTAGTTAATTCCCAACAAAAGGATAAAACATCAGCAAGCAAGGATCAATGACGATTTCAAAGATTGATTCTTATCCCAAAATCCCAAGAAACAAGGACAACAAACTCACATTCGGTCAATAACAACATTGGCACAAGAAAATCAAGAAGATCAAGATCCTATCCAATCAAGTGCCAACAACCCAAGAATTTAGGGATAAGATAAGGTTGTAGCAACACGATTCAGGGAATCTCATTCCTAAACCTAAGGCCTAATAATCCAATCATTTTTCCTATTTAAAGAGGAGTCCCCACGGATTAAAGGAGGATTTTTGATGAAGTTTTCGCGACGAGTGTTCAGAGGTTAGAGGAAGTTAGAGGAGGTTAGAAGCAAGAAAGGGTGTTTTAGAGAGAGAAAGTAAGGTTCTTGGAGGAGGAAGAGCTGCTGGAGCAAACTTGTGACAAAGTTTTACTACAACATTCATTTTAATCTTATTTTCTATTTTCCAATGAGTTCTTTCTTTCTTTTCTCTGTTTTATTTAATTCCATCATGAGCTAATTTGCACCTTAGGTTAAGTGATAAAGTACCTATGCTGTAACATTGAGATGTATGCCTAAACTTTGCTTTTATTAATGTTTAATTATTTTTTCAACGATTTTGCTTATTCTTATTCATGTATGCATGTCGAGAGATACGTATGTGATATTGAGGAGGTTGGGGCCGAGAGGTTTCCGAATCCAGACCCTTGTTGAATTGTGTGGATTAATTAGGTTAAATTTAACTTGATTAAGTTGTGGGTATAGAGATCATTCGCACCACATAACCTTTGAGCTTGAACTTTAACAATTCAGTAACTAGTTTGGCCATAGAGATGTGAGAATTATTTATTGGGTATATATGTTAGGTTGGCCAAAAGCCCCAGCATACCTTAGTGTTCGGTTACTAGTTAAGCATTGATATAGCATAGTTAAAGCATCGTTTCAGTATTACTGTATCAGGGAAATTGAACCTGACCTATATCTCATCCATCATCTTAATACCTTTAATTTTAGTTTACTATTTTTTTAATTTCAATTGTCTTTTATTTTATAAATCCAATCATCAAATTCAATCTTTTACCTACTTTTTTTATTTAAATAAACATTACTTTATACTTATCTCTATGGGAATGACACTTAGACTCACACATCCCTTTATTACTTGTGACACGTGCACTTGCATATTTGCGTGGTAGATTTAATTGATTACAAATTGCATAACAGTTATATTGCCTTATTTGGTGAGCATGGGGGTTGTTCATGCCACATTGATATTAGACATGTTTGGTTTTATTTGAATTTTATAATGTATATATTGTCCGATTTACAGGTTGTAGTTTCGTGACTAGATACATAGTTATTTATAAAATGAGGTTATTCAATTAGTTGTTTATTGCAATTTACATACATGCAACATTTTGAAGAAAAAAAGTAATCCACTTGGTTAATTAATGATGATATCATAATTGGAAAGAAAAAATTAGCTTCTGCATTTATTTAGCCGCGTCATTAACATATGTATGTCTAATACACCGGGTGCACGTAAGATGTTACAATTATTAACACAAACATCACACAAAAATACTAAGTCACATGGCTAGGAAATCAATATCTACACTTGAACATCACTTACCTCTTTGATGACAATTCCAAGTGTTAAGTTTTCAATCTAATAGCTCAACCAATAAATCCCCTATCACCAAACCATCCCTTGGTCCATCCCTGTACATTAAAACATGGAAAATAACTATCAAACTTCATCACCAAAAATTGATTTTCGCAGTCACTATTCATGCGAAAATCAACATTCATGAATCTTGGTAAAAACATGAAATAGATTGTGAAAATTCAACATAGATGGCTCTAGAATGATGGGGGTTTAACTTCCCAAGCTTCTATGGTTTTAAACATTCTCAATATCACCAAAACACAAAATCACTTAAAACTTTCCATGAGAATATCTCTTACACCAGGGCTCCTCAAGTGGTATTGTTTGGAGAGTTTTGTTCTCCTTGAAAAACCAAGCAGCTTTGATCCAAACACCAAAGAGTTTCATGGATTGTAAGTGATTCTAGATTTCAAGCTTTCTTAACTCATTAAACATGGAGGCAACCATTCTTGAGAAGCAAAATATCGATGGTGAAGATGAAATAAGATATTTTTATCTCACTAATCATGATTTAGCCACTTAACCATGGTTGACAAGAAAGTCAACAAAACAATCTAGTTATTTACCAACTCATCCTTTCTTGATTTAATTTATAATCTTCTAGCCATGACATAGTATTAAACATGTGATTAATTCATATAACTCATAAATTAGATTCTCACCAATTTATATCAAAGTTTCTGGTAATTTTACATAGGGTTTGTTTTTTCTAAAGTTACTTTAGAGAACTTTATCTAAAGTTCATCGAAACGACGTCATTTTGGGACGAAAACCATGGTGTTTTTGTAATTTTAATTTATTTCAGGGTTATAATGGTCTTTATCATTCTAATTTTTTAATTCTTTAAACCCAAAACGACGTCGTTTCGATGAACATTAGACAAAGTTGTCTAAAGTAACATCGGAAACTTTTTTCCCTTTTACATAACTAAAATTTTACAGCAAAACTTGTTGTAATCTCACTTTTTTCTGAAATATGACTTATTCTTATATTCTTTTTTCCTAATTTCTCTCTATTAATGATGATCAATTATCATTTATCTCGTTATATAGGTATGTGTTATTATAATGACATTCATCTGTATGGAAATTGAAGATACTTTTGATTGTGACAACACATAATGGAGATAACCCATGTCCTGCCAATTGCCTTTTTTGTTGTACCTCTAGGTGAAAATTTGGATAATTGGTCATGATTTTTGCCAATCTACGTATCCATGTGACATAAAGATTGATTTTGTTCAAACTAAATTTTCGTCCAGTTGCATACCTAAATCAAAGACCAATCGGATGAAAAAGAAGAGATTGATGACTCCAAGCAACTCAACACATTATTTGGGGAATTTTTATAGCCTTGGACACATTTGGTAGGCTTTGGAATAGAGTGGGACTCGAGTTCTATGGTTAAAAATAACCCCTTTTTTGATGAACATGGGTTTTTAAAAATGAAAACCCTTGGTTTGTGAGTTATTCGAGTAATTGGTTTAGTTCCTCGAGTAACAAATTACTCGAGTACTAGGGCCTTGTACTTGAGTAACTCGGTCAGCCAACGGTCATACAGGGACATGTTGGTAACTAATTTTGGGATGAGGAAAAAATTGTAATTTCTTTAAGAAAACTAGGGGAAAATGGTCAATCACCCCCACCAAATCCTATCTTATATATCCATATAGGTGGTGTTTTGATTTATTTTGAAACTTTAAACCTTTTGTGTCTACAATTAGTTGCTGAAAAGATCTTACATTATATTAACTTTTTAATGTTTGAAAGATATATTTTATTTCTTATTGTTGTTGGTAAGTGATATATATATATGGGTTTTATAATAGTTATGTTGTAGGAAAAGTGATTGTGTAATGTTATAGAGATTCGTTTTGCGTGCCTTAGTTTTTTTTTGCTTCAAAAAGTGTGGGCCTCACAAAATATTATGTGTGTAGGAAATTTTTTTGTGTCATGTTAAATGATAAATGCAAACCCCTATGTATATATATTTATAGAGTGAGAGATGTATGATCTTTTGACACCAGTGAAATTTGACACCTCATCTGAGAGCCGTTAGATCAAAAAAGATCAACGACTCTGATTTGTAAGCATGTGACACATTGATCTTTTTTGATCTAACTACTTTCATATAAGGTGTCAAATTTGAGATTTGACACTGGTGTCAAAGGATCCTACCTCACACACACACACACACACACATATATATGGAGGAAGTTATAATTACTATCTTTTTTTTACTATCAAATCTTAATCGTTGATTTCCGTCAATCTAACGGTTATAATTTATTGGGTCACACTTATTAATTAATTATTAAATTCTAATAATTTATAACCGTTAGATTGACAAAAAATTAACGGTTAAGATTGGTAGTAAGAAAAAAAGGTAGTAAATATAACCTTTATATATATATATATATATATATATATATATATATATATATATACATAGGGGTAGGATATTCTTACACCGGTGTAAGAGTTAGAAGTCTTACACTCAATCTTGACCATTGATCCACTTATATCCAATGACTCACATTACTAAAAAATTTGAGCCCTTGGATATAAGTGGGAACAACGGACAAGATTAATAGTGTAACTTACACTGGTGTAAAATGATCCTGACCCATATATATATGTATATATATATATAGGGGTAAACATTTCTATACCCACTTTAGATAAGGTTATCTACAACCACCATTGATAAGGTTATCTACGGTCACCATTTTAACTATGTTCTCCCGGGAGAACATATTTATAATATTAAAGTTGTTTTTTTCTTTCTCTCCTCAGTTACTTTTCAGAACTTGTTTGCTGACGTGGAGAGAGAGAAAAAAGCAACTTTAGTGTTATAACTTTGTTATCATGGGAGAACATAGTAAAAAATGGGCACCTGTAGATAAGTTTATCTAAAGTGGCCGTAGAAATATTTTGTTCATATATATATATATATATATATATATATATATATATATATATATATATATATATATATATATATATAAGAGAATTAAATTGTAAACTATACATCGTTTTGGAATATTATTTTACTAATTATATTATACATTGTGATAGATGTGATTTGTGAGGCTAAATAATAATGTAGTAAACGTAACATGTTGGCGGTCATGATTCAAGTTTTGGTCAAGGAAAAGTACATTAATTGATCTAGTCATGTGGGATTAAAGTTCTAATCAATAATTTATCCCCCAAAAAAAGTCCTAATCAATAAGCGATCCAAGAAGCCCAATGCTATGAATTTGAAGAGAAGATAATGCAGTTATCCTGCATATCATGGCTATCTTGCAAACACTCTCACACACAACATTAGTTGCTCAGCTGCACAATATCAATGGCTCAAGACTCTACAATTTCCTTAATAGCCGATGGATAAAGGACATATATAGTTCGACAATAAGCATCCTGCCCACGGATCACCTGCAAAGGTTACTCCTACCTACTAATAAGAATGAATATCATTATACTAAGGCGGCAAGAAATTCAACTACTGTATAAACAGAGGCTCTTAACCAAGATAAAATCATCTATCCATTCAGATTTAACTACATAAGATATCTGCAGACTTAAGTATTAGAATGTCTTACAGGTACCTCCTTCTAGTCTCTCCAATCAATACAAAGAACTAGAGCCAGTTCTCTCATCTCGTAGTGCATCCCGCTGCTCGGACATACATCTGATAAGAGTTTCATCCCACAGCACGAATAAATCTTTGCTGCTACTGTAGCACCAAAGATTCAGTACATCTCATGTTACAGATAAGAATATTAGAGAGAAGAGTAAAAGGGTTAAGGGGTACCCATCATGGGCTTTAGATCATGTACAGTGAGAGTAATAAAATGTATACGTGTAGGGTAGTTAGTTACTAAGATTGTATACGTGTAATAGTGCTCACATTGAGCAAGGTTGTTATGCCACATGGGCTAACTGAATCGGTGGTTAAATACCCCACAAAGGGTATTGTGTAAGTCATTCAATTCATATTCTAATAAAAGGTTCCGAGGTATTACAGTAAGGGTGTGCGTCCCTTTATCAACTGGTGCTTTCATTCGGTGAATTCACGGCGGTGACAATGAGAGTTCAAGAGGTTGTTGATGATTTGACACAGTACAAGGAAGATAGTAATCGGCGTTTTGAGCAGATGCTGGAGTTGATGGAGAAGCGTTTTCAGACGATGGAGAATTCGTTTCGAGAAATGCTGCCCCAAAATTCAAAAGCGAATTCTGAGACCCATTCTCAGGCGAATTCGTCTTCCTTTCATCGTGGGAGTCCACAGACCGTGTTGCATGTGGATGATCCTCGCTCGGTTTTGAAGTTTGTTAAAACTGAGATTCCCAAGTTCAATGGGAAGGAACCCACTACATGGGTTTTTCAGACCGAATTAATTTTCAAGATTCATCAAGTTCCAGAAACGATGAAGGTCGAGTTGGCTGGTTTGCGTATGGATGGAGCAGCGGCAGATTGGTATCGATGGATGTTCAGGAGTGGAATCATCAATTCGTGGGATGATTTTACAGTGGCGGTTTGTCAACGTTTTGGACCATCTCAATAGAAAGATGTTCGAGGAGTTTTTTCTAAGTTGTTACAAACTGGGTGTATGAAGGATTACATGGCTGAATTCCAAAAATTAATGAATCAGGTAACTCATATTAGTGATGATTTGTTAATGACTTTTTTCATTTCTGGATTACAATCAGATCTTCAAGGGGCTGTTCAATTGAGAGGGCCTTCTTCACTTCATCAAACTATGCAATTGGCAATGGCATATGAAAGTCATCATGTTGAATTGCGTTCTTCATCTTCCACTTTTCAGAAGAAGCCATTTCAACGTTTTCAACCCACTAGCATGGTAGATAAGCCATTACAAGGTACACACTCTTCTTCAATTGCTTCTCATAATTTTCCAGTAAGGAAACTTTCACCTGAGGAGATGCAGAAGAAAAGGGAGATGGGTATTTGTTATACTTGTGATGCCAAGTGGTCTACTAAACATCGTTGCCCAGCCAAGATGTTGATTTTAGTTGGTGAACCTGAGGATTTGGCGGTAGATTTGGAAGAGGATATTGTATGGGGCAAAACAAAAGTTGAGGGAGTTAAAATGGATGCTGCTCTGCATTCTTTGTCTGGTCATGATGCAAAATCATTAGTATTGTTAGCAATAGTGCAAGGTAAAGAAGTGCAAGTATTAATTGATTCCGGAAGTTCACATAATTTCATTAATAAGGAATTAGTGGAAACAATGAAGCTGCCAATGGTGAGGTCTTCGCGTATGAAAGTTTTTATGGGTAATGGGGATTTCTTAATCTGTGACAAGAAGTGTCTTCAAGTGCCATTGCTTATTCAAGGTCATCATTTTCCAACTGATCTGTATGTTGTAGAATTGACTGATTTGAGTATTATTCTAGGGATGCCTTGGTTGGTGACTTTGGGAAGTGTCACTCACAATTATGGTGACCTTTCCATGGAATTTATGTGGCAGAATAGAATGGTGCGCTTGCAGGGTATTTTCTCACGTCAGGATTGTGTTGATGCAATCCAGAAGGGAGTTGTGTGCCATACATTCATAGGAGATAGTTCCGAACCTGTTCAGGTTGAAGTAAATGCTGATCTGTTATTGCTGCAGAATAATGTGAGTGGTCCATTGTGGGTTGTTCTGGTTAGGTGTCAAAGGGTGTTTGATATTCCAAGATCCTTACCTCCATTTCGTGGCATGGATCATGCTATCAAGCTGATAGATGAATCTCAATCTGTGAAGGTTAAACCTTACAGATATCCACATCATCATAAAGCTGAGATTGAGAAACAGATTTCAGAATTACTAGCTTCTGGATGGATTCAACAAAGCCATAGTGCTTTTTCTTCACCTGTTTTGTTAGTAAAGAAGCATGATGGAACTTGGAGAATGTGTATAGATTATCATGCTTTGAATGCTATGACTGTTAAGGATGCTTTTCCCATACCAACTATAGATGAATTACTTGATGAATTGTTTGATGCCAAGGTGTTTAGTAAACTGGATTTACGATCAGGGTACCATAAAATTAGGATGAAGATTGAGGATATTCCTAAAACAGCCTTTAGAACTCATGATGGCCATTATGAATTCAAAGTAATGCCATTTGGGTTGACCAATGCTCCGGCTACCTTTTAAGCGGCAATGAATCGGATTTTTAAACCATTTTTGAGGAAATTCATAGTTGTTTTCTTTGATGATGTGTTGATTTATAGTTCTTCTTTGGAGGATCATGTTCATCATCTTGAGACAGCATTAACTTGCTTGTTACAGCATGCTTTTTTTGTGACACTTAGTAAATGTGAATTTGGGGTTACTGAGATCACTTATCTTGGCCATGTTGTAACTGTGGATGGAGTGAAGGCTGACAAGAAGAAGATAGAGGCTATGGTTGATTGGCCCACACCACAATCTATTAAGCAGTTGAGAGCCTTCCTTGGGTTAACTGGTTATTATAGAAGGTTTGTTAAAGGCTATGCCTCTTTGGCCCACCCTTTAACAGAATTGCTCAAAAACACTAAGTTTTCTTGGAGTAATGAAGCTACTGCTGCTTTTATAGCATTAAAGCATGCTATGTCTACTACACCTGTGCTTCAATTTTCGAATTTTTCTACTTCTTTCATGGTGGAATCCGATGCTTCTCAATTAGGAGCTGGTGCTGTATTGTTGCAAAGAGGGAGACCAGTATCTTACTTCAGTAAGAAGTTTGGTCCGCGATTGGCTACCTCATCTGCATATGTCAGGGAACTGTATGCTATTACTGAAGCCATTAAACGTTGGAGGCATTATCTTTTGGGTTCTCATTTTGTGATTAAAACTGACCATCAAGGTTTGAGAGAACTTTTGAAGCAAACTATCCAAACAGTAGATCAGCAGAGGTATATTTCGAAATTAATGGGTTATAGTTTCACCATTGAATATAAATCTGGCATTTCCAATATTGTAGCTGATGGTCTTTCAAGGCAATTTCCTGATGAGGATAAATCTGTTTGTCATGCCCTGCACTTGGCACCATTGCTGGATGTTTGGTTACACATTAAAGAAGATAACAAAATATATCCTGAATTGTTAACTATTCATAAAGACATGGATGAGGGTATAGTCTTGCACAATGATTTTTCCAGGAAAGATGGTATGCTTTTCCACAGGAATAGATGTTTTTTGGGCTCTAATTCTACCTTAAAGCCTTTGTTGATCACAGAAGCTCATGCCACACCGATAGCTGGTCATGCTGGAGTCCAAAGAACATTTTTGCGTTTATCTGCTTCTTTCATGTGGAAAAATATGAGACAGGATGTTAAAAGATTTGTCAAGGAGTGTGCTGTGTATCAGCAAATTAAACAAACTACTCAGGTACCATTTGGTTTATTGCAGCCATTGCCAGTTCCTCAAGCTATCTTTGATGATTTGACATTGGATTTTATTACTGCACTTCCAAGATCCAATGGTTATACAACTATATTGGTAGTTATGGATAGGTTATCCAAATATGGTCACTTTGGTCCTTTACCTACAGCTTATACTGCAGTCATGGTAGCCAATTTGTTTTGTGATATGGTGGTGAAGCATCATGGTTTTCCACGGTCCTTGGTTTCAAATCGTGATCCCATTTTTATGAGCAAATTTTGGCAGTAGCTTTTTCAGTTGAGTGGCACGAAATTGAATGCTTCTTCAGCCTACCATCCACAATCCGATGGCCAATCGGAAGTAACAAACAGGTACCTTGAGCAATATTTACGTGCTTTTTGTTCGGAGCAGAATACTAGTTGGTTTCGGTATCTATGTTGGGCGGAGCTACATTACAACACAGCAATTCATTCTTCCATAAACATGTCTCCTTTTCAAGCAGTTTATGGCAAGATTCCAGTTTTAATTCCACCATGCAATCCTTCTTCAGTTTCAACAGAAGCGGTGGACATGATGCTACAACATAGGGATCAATTGTTAGTGTATCTCAAACTCCAATTGCAACGAGCTCAACACAGGATGAAGTCTCAGGCTGATAAACATAGACAGGATCGTGTTTTTCAAGTTGGTGACAAGGTCTTGATCAAATTGCAACCTCATATGCAGGTGTCAGTGGTAAGACGTTCCAATCACAAGCTGGCCAAGCATTATTTTGGTCCTTATAGCATAGAGAAAGTGATTAGTCCAGTGGCTTATCGGGTGACATTGCCTGCTGGCAGCTTGATTCATCCTACGTTTCATGTCTCTTCTTTGAAACCATTTCATGGATCCCAGGATGTTAGCCATGAACCCCTGCCTATTATCAGCTTCGACAAAAAACCTCTTCAAGAACCTTTAGCTTTACTGTCATCTCGGCATGTCCAGCAAAATGGTAAACAAGTGCTCCAATTTCTGGTTCAATGGTCGGCGGTTGTGCCTGAGGATGCTACATGGGAGACTGCAACAGATCTTCGACAAGCTTACCCGGCATTACACCTTGAGGACAAGGTGTCTCTTCAAGGGGGAGCAGTTGTTACAGATAAGAATATTAGAGAGAAGAGTAAAAGGGTTAAGGGGTACCCATCATGGGCTTTAGATCATGTACAGTGAGAGTAATAAAATGTATACGTGTAGGGTAGTTAGTTACTAAGATTGTATACGTGTAATAGTGCTCACATTGAGCAAGGTTGTTATGCCACATGGGCTAACTGAATCGATGGTTAAATACCCCACAAAGGGTATTGTGTAAGTCATTCAATTCATATTCTAATAAAAGGTTATGAGGTATTACAGTAAGGGTGTGCGTCCCTTTATCATCTCATCAATCAGAACATTACATGTCAGCCAAAATTTTCTCTTTTCTGCCACATTTTTTTTTCTCCTCTAATGTGTAATGCTCTCATTTGTGGGATGTACTGAATCTAGGTGCTACAATAGCACCAAAAATTTATCCCACCAACCCCAATGGAGACTCATGTATCTAATGGAACAAGCTCAACCACGTATGATTAACCTCAATAATTTTTGGACCGATCAAAATAAATGTTGTGTTTCACTTTATTTTATTAAGACTGAATTACATAAGATAAAATAAAGGAAAAAAGGAGGATAAAATTTAAGGTGTTACACACACCGGTTCGAGATATTTAGGAATTCAAAGTCGTGTATTCAATGCATTAAATTACGAACTATATACAAATACAACTTTAATTTTTTGGTTGGCATACAAATACAACTTTTACTTCAAGCATTCCAATGAGATGTGAACGATAATAATATATGTTTCTGTCACACACTAGGGATACCAATAGTCATAAAGAATAAATTTTTGAATCGGTGTAGTTATTTAATACATAGTCCCTCGGAGCGTACACACATAAAATAAATAAATACGGACACGAAATAGGGTTATGTCCTTCAATCTATCGTTTCGTTTTTTCAGTTATCAATCGGCGTTCGTTGATTAATCCATTTTTAGATGTGAACCTCTTCACTATTTTCAGAAATTACGATTCTCAATAATCAAAATTACTACTTTTTTAGACAGATGAAGTCTTAGGATTTAGCTGAATCACACTATACTAACATTACTGCTCATTACCAAAATAAAATAAAATTACTGTTCCGTGTTTTTGTTCTCCACTTCTTGCTAATCTTTCCGGTATTATTGTTGACATAAATTAGGATCTCTACTTTGTAGTTTGTCTTTGCCTAATTCCTTATAAAAAAAAAAAAAATGTAATATATGTCGTAAAAGTTTATGTGTGTCATTCAAAAGGACACAAGTTATGTACTTTTAGTGACTTATACGGAGTATGACTGGTCATACTCTGTAATTCTGAAAAATTACTTTTTGTTTCATTTCACACGTCAGCGATGTGATTGAGGAGAGAGAAAGAAAATAGTTTTTCAGATTTAAAAAAAGTATGATCGGTCATACTTTGTGTAGATCATCTAGAAAGATATAATTTGTATGCTTTTAAATGATAGTCTTTTTTTTCATGTTGTAATGTATTAAAACTTGTTTTTAATTCAAAAATATATTTTATATTAAGTGATTATGAATCACTTAGTTATTATTAGCCATCAAGTTAATATTAAGTTATCACGTTCCATTAATAGTTTAAGCTCAAAGTGAAATTATTATTATTAGAGGAGGGATATTCTAATTACTAAAAAATTTCACTACTAATTTACCACCAATCTAATCACCTTTAGATTAACATTTTCTCTCTTTTCAAATTTTTTTTTTAATATTCTCTCTCTTTGATCCAATGGTGATGTGATGAGTAATAAGTTACTAGTGAGAAATTTTAATAGTTAGAATATCCTTACTCATTATTAAAAGACCTTAACTTTTAAAATAATTATTTTCTTAATCATTCCCGAAGTCAATATAGAGTATAGACAACATGATTATGGTTTTAACGAATATCATGTTATTTTTTATTTCCTATACACACATAAAAATATATGAATCCATATTTTCTTTTTCTTTCTCTTATCCTTACATGATCTCCCATGGACCTCGCAGGCAAAAAAATTAAAATAATGCAATTTAATGAAAAAATTTCGCATTTAATGCTGTTTGGGAAATAATGAGAAAACTACTGCTGCATGTGACGCCCCTTTTGGGCGTCACATGTGACGCCTCAAGGGGGCGTCTTCCCCTTCATGGGAGACGCCCCATTGAGGCGTCACATGTGACGCCCAAAAGGGGCGTCACATACAGCAACCTATTAATACCCCCACACCCTCCATTCAATGCACACCTCTTTTCTCACTCTTCTTAACTCTTCTTAACTCTAATTCTTTTATCTTTAATTTGTATTTGAATTTTAGTTGTTATTATATTTAAATATGAGCTCAAATTCTGATTCTGTTCGTGTTGTGTTATATTACAATGGTAGGATGGTTGAAGGTCGACGAGGTGTCATATTTGAAGGTGAAAAAAGGCCAACACGTATCCAACGCAACACAAGCATTGGCGAACTGCATGAGAGAATTCGGCAGAAGTTAAGTCTTCAAGACAACCAGTGTATCACTCAGATCACGACAAGGGTATGGCAAGGTGATAGATACATTAGTTGGAAAGTTGTTGACGATGAAGACTTGGAGATGACAATGGAAGATTTTTTCAAGCAATCAAGGATAGATTTTCTGGAGTTGTATGTGGACATGGCTGCAACCGAGAATTTTTCCTTACCAGTGAGGTCAGTTGATTTAAATTCTCCCCGTCTTCCAGCTTCGCTTCCCGCTTATGCGTCTTCAGTTGGTAACTTTTCTGAGGGAGATGAAAATGATCCGACTTGGGTAATGGATGACGAAGACGATGACGACGACGATGAAAATATGGCAATGGAAGAACGTCTTTTGGCGGATGATGCAAGTGCTTCAGAAGGAGATGAACCTCGTGAAATGCCTGCGTCTCATATCCCAATATTCCATGAACCAGTCGCCGCGCAAATGCCGCAGTTGACTGACGTTGCGTCTGCCCCGTTAGGTATTCCCCATGAAGGTAATTGAAATTAATTATAAATAGCTGAATAGAATATTGGTTTAATACTTGAATTTAGAATTTTGTTTTTAAAACATATAATCCGCAGGTGCAGGTGACGAAGCTGTTATTCCTTTTTGGGAAGGAATTCCGCATTATTCGTACATTGATTGGAGTTATCGGAGCGAACAAGAATCATGCACTGATGGTACGGTTTCAGGATCAGGTTCAATTCAAGGTTCGTGGCAACTGGGTGATGCGTTATTTGTCAATCAAGAATTTCAAACAAAAAAAGATGTTCAAATGGCACTTAAGCACCACCTCATTAGGGAGCATCAAGAAGCAATCGTAATTGAGAGCACGCCTGCAAAGTTGACCATGAAATGTTGTTTGTATAATGAAGGTTGCCCGTGGCGTGTAAGGGCGATCAAACCGGTGTTCGGTGTAAATTGGAAGATCACGAGATGGGGTGGAAAACACAATTGTTTGAATGAGCACATTTCTCAAGGACATAGACAGTTAGATGCGGACGTAATTGCAGAACTCGTCATAGGTATGTTTTCATTTATTTAACTAATATGTCAACGTTTACGTAATGATTAAATTGAGTCTACGTCATCTTCATCGCAGGGATGATTAAGGAAGAACCATCTGTGTCAATCTCTTTGGTGCAAGAAAGGATAACAGCTAAATATGGCTTTAAAGTTTCTTACAGAAAGGCGTGGTATGCGAAGCAGAAAGCGATGGCAATTTTGTACGGTGATTGGGAGGAATCGTATGCTTTTCTGCCAAGGTGGTGCGAATACATGCTTCGCTTTTCTCCAGGTTCATTTTATCATATACAAACAAATGATCTTTATGCCGAGCAGAGCTTAGTTAGTGGGAAAAAAGTTTTTCACCGTATATTTTGGACATTTAGACAGTGTTGTGAGGCGTTCAAATTTGCTAAACCTGTTATTCAAATTGATGGAACACATTTATATGGAAAGTACAAAGGAAAATTATTGGTGGCCACAGCCCAAGATGGCAACGATGAATGTTTACCGATCGCTTTTGCCATTGTTGAAGGTGAAACCTTGGAAGCATGGGATTATTTTCTTGTTAATATTCGTGCTCATGTTACTACCATGTCAAATATATGTTTGATATCCGATCGACACCGAAGCATAATATCTGCTGTGGAAAATAACCCTAATTGGCTGCCGCCAAATGCATATCACGTCTTCTGTATTCGTCATATTGCAAGTAATTTCAATCAAAAGTTTCGGAATGATGGTTTGAAACGGATGTTAAAGAATTTAGGTATACTCATTGAGAGATTCCGTAATTTTTTATTTCCATTATGATTGATAATTTATGTTTAATTCAAACATGTCCAATATTGTGCAGGTTATACTCCCGCCGTGGTTGATTTTGAGAGGAATCTTGCAAGTTTCCGTGAAAGTAGTCCTCAAATTGCTGCTTGGATTGACGCAATCCCTAAGGAAAAGTGGTCGCGTGCCTACGATATTGAAGGACGGAGGTACGGTCATATGACAACGAATTTGGCTGAATCTGTCAACAGGGTTTTGAAGGGGGCTAGAAATATGCCCATAACCGCATTGGTAAAGCACACATATAGCAGATTGGTCCATTATTTTGTTGAGAGAGGTACAAAAGCCGTGGCACAACTTGAATCAGCTCATCGTCACTGCAAGAATGTGGTTGAATTGGTCAAGAAGAACCAGGTAGATGCAACCGGGCTCCATGTTCGTGCATATAATGTTGAACATACTGTATTTGAGGTTGACGCAGGTTGGGAACGTTCATATTCTGTCAATCTCCCACAGAGAATCTGTCAGTGTGGGAAGTTTAAGGCCTTCAAGTACCCGTGTAGTCACGCCACTGCAGCTGCTATCAGTGTAAGGCAGAGTCCGTTCACGTACATAGATGACGTCTTCTTGACTAAAAACTTGGTTGAGGCTTATTCTTTTCCATGGGAGCCAATCGGAAACGAAGAGGCAATACCGCAGTTAAGTGGTCCAAAGATTATTCCTGACAAAAATATGTTGCGTGCAAAAGGTCGTCCAAAGTCAACTCGCATCCGCAACGAGATGGACGAAGTCGAGACAAGTCAAAGCCGTATCAGGTGTGGTATTTGCAAAGAGCGGGGCCATAATCGTCGAGGATGTCCAGATCGTGGGAGGAACGACTGAAAATCTTAGTAATTGTATTTTCTACTTGTTTATTTTATGTCTTAACTTGTAATGTAAGCTACGTTGGTCCATTTCCTTTACGTATGATTTTAATATTGTAGAAACTTTTGGGCATTCAAATTCGTTACTCTTGTACAATGACGATCAACAAAAAAACACATAATAAATGACGCGTAATAGTCAAAATAATATAACAATGTACAGTGTACAGTCCATAAAATAACAATATGAGGAAGTCAAAACTAATACTGGTAGTATACGTCTCTCCTAAAGAACAAAATAACCAAATAACAAAATAACTACGACCACGGTGGCCATGGCCTATGTCGTGCATCTCTATCTGGTAGTATACGTCTGTCCCATACTGGGTCCCCCTGCGGTACATGTGCCTGAACCTGTGGTGGTGGAGTGTGGAAGTCATCCATCGCCGCTTGCATAAAATCATCTGATGGTCCGTGTCCACTGGGTCCTGCACTGTCATTGCTCTCTGTGGAAAGGCCTACTGCTCGATACAACTCCAATGTCTCCTCCTCAGTCCACTGCGGGAAATCGGCATCAAGTCCCTGTGAGTACGGCTGGAAATCAGGCTGCGAGGATGCCGGATCGCCTCCGGCCATAGCCATCGGACTAGCCTGGAAAACTGGCTCCTGTGATTCCATGTATGGGTGCTCAGACGCCACCTGACTAGGACCTGCCTGTCATACTGCGACCCGGGATGATAAATCGGCTGTGACCCGTATGTACTCCCAATGACTGGAGGTCTGAACCATCCCTGAGTCTCGACCACTGGTCTCGGTGCAATAATCGGGACATGCTCAGCCGCAACTCGCTCACGTGTCGTCCTAATCCTCGACCCTCAACTCGGTTACGAGGAACATCCAATGACAACTGCGGATCTGGCTGTGTCTGTCTGGTGCCTC
>JAVKPL010007375.1:0-29597 GCA_032173675.1 Gastrolobium villosum
CATTTCTTGCAAGCTTTTTGATCAAATCAATAGCCTGCTCAGATGTACTTTCCCGAATAGAACCTCCAGCGGCACTATTTATTATCATCCTTGTTTCAGGAGTGATTCCATTGAAGAATATCACTACTTTTCTGTCATCATCTCCTTCATAATGTGCACATTTCCTGTTTAGTTCCTGGAATCTGTTCCATGTTGCACAGAGTGATTCTCCTTCTAGCTGGTGAAAGTTTGTGATTTCATTCACCAGCTGATTATATTTTTCCATAGAGAAGAAATGATCAAAGAATTTGCTGGACAAATCTTCCCATGTAAGGATGCTGTTTGCTGGCTGTCGTTCAATCCACCTCAATGCTTTTCCCTTAACAGCAAAAGGGAACAACCGGAGCCTAATAGCATCTGTAGATACTCCATTGTGTTTGGTTGTATCACAGACCATTAGGAATCGGTCTATAAACTCATGAGGATCTTCATCATCAGCACCAGAAAACTGAACCCTTTCCACCAAAGAAATCAATGATGGCTTGAGTTCAAAGTTGTTGGCCTCCACATTTGGCCTTATTACTATGCTTGAATTGGCCCTGTTGAATACTAGAGTCAGAATTGCATTCAACAGTCTTGGAGGTTGATTGTTGGCATTTCCTCCTCGTCCATGACCAGCATTGTTGTTTTCTGCCATCTCTTGAATTGGTTGTAAAGGTATGTGCTTAGAATCTTCCCAAATGATCTGTCTAGCAGCCTTCCTTAGTTGCTTTTCTGTCCTTGCAATTTCAGAATCAATTACAAAGTCCTTAGGCGGAAGTCTACCTCGCATAAAAATCAGAGAAAATTATTAGTAGCACCTATACAACACAAAACAAGATAAAAAAAATAAAAATAGAAATCTAATCTCAAGAATCTACGGTTATTTGTAATATTGAAAACTCAATCCCCGGCAACGGCGCCAAAAACTTGTTGCGTAATCGGCGAGTGCACCGATCGTTCCAAGTAATAAAAGTGATAAATAAGATCGTCTCCACAGGGATTGGAAAACAATTACTACTATAACCAGTCCTCTTAAGTTAGATGAATCGATTTGTGTTTCCACAAGATGGTAACTAATTGAAATGTAAAGACTTGTTTTTAGGTTTTTACGAAAAAGACTTAAAATAAGTAAAAGAAATGTTTTTGTAGAAGAAGTGATGAAGAATACTGTAGCCAGGGTACATTCACCAATTGTTCCCAATTTTACTTTGGATTGATTCACAATACTTATCGAAATTAACAACTCAGACAAATTATCATCTTTTAGAAATAATTGGTTAGATCCCAATCCCCTGGTGATCTAACCCTTTACTTCAGTTGGAACCCTAATCCCTTAGTAATCCCGCCTGAAAATAAGCATTATGTAGATAAATCCCACGACTGCAATCCATACAAGTCTATTCCTAGAACATGCATGGAGCGTCATCTTTATCTCCTTTCAGGATCAGTATTCCAATATTCCTATTGCGAACCCTAATCCCCAGAATATCATCCCCTATTAGGTTGATCAGATCTAACAGAAATAATATCAATACGCGCAAGATAAAGATGAAAAATATTAAAATCAATACATATAATGATTTAATCCTTGTAACAATTTTTCACAAAGGGATCATGCCCCTGACTACAGAAATAGATCTAGCCAATCAACATCATGATCGCTGATCTGATTTCAACATGAACTGAAAATAAAAATAGAAGAAGAAGATTGCAAGAACGGAACGACGAACGCGAAGAACGCCCTCCTTCTCCAGCCGGATCTGCCCCTTTCTAGGTCTTGTGGTGTGTATTTTCTTCAAAGGTTGAGTCTCTTTTTATAAGAGACTTTGACCTAATTTGCAAAATTTGAATCTTCATCTTTTCGCGCCTCCCACGCTGACAGCGCCACTTCCGCGCTGTGAGCGTGGGAGATTCTGTCTGTTTTTGCCCACCCACGCTGATGGCGCGGATCTCGCGCTCTCAGCGCGGGATCTTCTGCCAATTTTCTTCTTCCCAAGCTCTGAGCGCCATTCCCGCGCTGTGAGCGTGGGATTTTAGGTCTTCTTTGCCTTCTTTTACTGCATCTTTCCTGATATTCCGACTTTGGACACTTTTAATCAGTTTTTCTGCCTTTCTTGCATTGATTAAGTCACTTTCTTCTTCTTTTCGTCTTGTTATTTCTTATATGCTGATCGCATATCAACCTCCAGGCGCATTATGAGCCTATCAATAAAATAATCATGTGAGGCACCAACGGATAAACATGATTGGATTTTATTGGGCCTTAATAATTTCAAAATTTTAATAAAGTATTGTACGGCCCATCATCGATAATACTAAGTTATTAAAGATAATTTTGAAATTAAACAATGAATTCAACGGGGCTTATGAAAATCCTCAAACAAAAATGTTCAATGGGTGAAGGTTTTAAAAATTAATTAATTTTAAAACTTGCGGGCTCCATTTGTGGGTTTATTAGTGAAATGGTTATCGCTGAAGCCCCATCGGATAAGGATAATCAGATTTCACTAGATTAAATCTTAATAATTTCAAAATTTTAGTAAAGTATTGTACGGCCCATCGTCGGCAATGCTTAGACACTAAGGATAATTTTGAAATTAAACAATGGTTAATTACATTCAACTTTGGTAAAATTGCTAACCTTCCCATCGAGGCTCTGGCAATGGCACTGAAGGCCCAAATAACAATTTTGATTTTTACAAGTGACTTGCTCATCGTAAGCCTTGTAAAGATAAACCGAAGGATTGTTAACAATAAACAAGAGTAGGTATGAGAATCTACTTGCACTTTATTTGTTTATTGCATTATCTGTTTGTAATTGTGTGCTTTATATGTTTTTCAGAAAATATCTTAGAAATGATTTTGAGTCAAAAACCTCTAGATAGTACCAACTATGAATAAGTGAAAAGCAAATTTTTTATATTATTCTAAAACATGGAAGATAAAATTTGTCCTGACAATGCGAGGGCCATAGCAACCTACAGAGGATGCGTCTAAGGAAACTAAGATGCATTTCTCAGATTGGGAAAGGGCAGATATGGTAGTTCGCTGCTATATTATTGTCAGTCTTTCCAAATACTTGCAGAAGCAAGTGTACATGATTAAGAGTGGAGTAGAAATGCTTCAGACTCTTAATGACATGTTTGCTGCGTCTAGCAGCTCTCCTAGACAGAATGCAGTCGGTGCAGGTTTTGCTAAGAGTCTTGTTAAATCCAAAGGGAAACCCAAGGGTGGTAACAAGAACAAAACAACTTGGTTATCAGTTGTCAAACCAGTTGCTATGCAGAAGCCGCAAGGCAAGTTCTTCAAGTGCAAACTGAAGTGACACTGAAAGAAAAATTGCCCAGAGGTGATGAAAAGAACCAGACATGGGCATATCAAGGCCTGATCAGTGACTGAATTATTGATTCAGGAATCACTGATTATGTTTGTTACTCTTTGCAGTAGTTCAAACATGGCATACCTGTCAGTAATGGACATAAATATTTTAGGCTTAAAAATGGGAACTTGTGTTTGCATTTGCAATATGACAAGTTATTTATAAGACTATGATTTTGGGTGCTGTTTATTTGTTCCAGATTTCAAGAGGAATTCAATTATTGTTAGTTGTTTTGATTAAAACATGGGTTGACAATGCAATTGATTCCTCAGTTACATTTCGAAGTTCATCTTCGTCTTGTTTGTTCTGGTACATTGTTTAAATAGTCTTTATTACCTTTGTCCTATACCCCCCTAAATTTTTTGTGTTGAATGGAAAGGATGATGAACAAGGATTTTCACCAAAGAAATAAAAGTTTCAAATGAAACATAACTTTTTCCTTTGTGATTGAGTCACATTATCTCAAGTAGGAAACATGTTTTTAGTTAAAAGAGGGACTGGAAGTTCAAGAATCTTTTAACTAACAGCTACATGTTAGTCCTATTTGGAAGGTAAAATGGCCAAGCAATCCTACAAGGGCCAAAAGGTTTGTGCAACTATTCAACTGGAACTGGTACATACTAATGTATGTGGACCAATTAGCGTTAATACCGGAAGATGTGATGAGTAGTTCATTATATGAATGTTTGCTATGGATTTGGATTGATGGACCTAGTGCGCCATAAGTCTAAAGCTTTTGGAAAATTTTAAGAGTTTTAAGTTTGAGGCAGTAAAGCATCTAGGTGTTCAAATCAAAATACTTTGGTTTGACTAAAGTGTTGGCTACCTCTCTGGTAAGTTCAGGTCTTACCTGATTTAAGAGGGGATAGTTTTCGTAACTGTCAACTCTAGGAATGCGTTAGTTGAATGAAGTTGCAGTATGCAAAATTCAAACATTTCTAGATTTGGTGAAAATCATGTTTAGTTATTCATCTTTGCCAATTTTGTTCAAGGAAGATGCCTGGGAGAAGGAAATGTACCTTCTTAACTTGGTTTCGTCTAAGTTTGTTGTATTGACACCTAAAGAATTATGGAAAATGTGCAAGCCCAGATCAAACCATATTCGGATTTAGGGTGCTACGACACACGTCCTACAACAGCAGTCAAATAAGATGGAATCTTGTAAGGAAGAGTGCATATTTTTTGGCTACCCTAAGAGAACAAGGGATGATTTCTTATTTAGTCTTAAGGACAAGATAATCTAAGTGAGCACTCACATGATTTTCTTAAAGGAGGACTAGATGAGAAATTATAAGCTCTTAAGTTAGGTTATTCTTGATGAGATTTATCTCAGATCAAGAATTTCCAGAATCTCTAGAAGCTTCATCCACTGTTCTCTTGATTGTTCAAGAGGGGATAGATATATCTCTAGGTGAACAAACAAGAGAACCGTAATTGAAAATTCAACATGATAATATATAAGTGAAACTAGTAGAAATATTAGTATCACATGTAAAGGAACAATATCAAGGATAAGCGAATCCTCAAGAAATTGAAGATCCACCATTTGACCCACTCGTTGTTTTACCTATAAATACACAAAGTCTAGTGCAGTACATTCATAGTGGGAGAGAACCTTGTTAACTCTCAAGTTGTCTCTTGTTGAGTGACATTGGTCCTACTAGTTACGATAATGCACTAAAAGATGTTGTTGATCAAGTGTTGCTCAAGCTATGAACAATGATATGAAATACTTGTATTTCAACTCTGTTCGGTGTTAGTAAAAACACCAAGATGGGTAGAACCCACAAGGTGCATGTGGACATAAAAGGCAAAGAGAGGATGGACAGGAAGGTGAAAACATTCAAAGCTAGCTTGGAGGCATTTTTTGCCAGACGCCATGCTTGAGTCTATCCAGATTCTCTTGGTTGCTATAAGTCTCAATTATGATATTTAATTTTGGGAGTTGGATGTCAGGATATCTGCTTACAACAACCAAAAAGGGGTTTATAGGAAATGGGTAGGAACACACGGTATGCAAGTTGTGAAAGTCTATTTCATAGACTTAAGCATGCATCCAGGTCTTGGAACATTAGTTTTGATCAGGTTATCAAAATTTTGATTTTGAGAGAAACTCGATGAATGATGTGTATTTGTATGTGAAGGATCCAACGGAAGACAATAGATTTTCTGGTACTTTATGTAGATGATATGCTCCTTATTGGAAACAACATGGAGGTAATATCAAGCATAAAGAGTTGGCTAAGTTAATGTTTTGGTATGGAAGTACTGGAGAAGCCAATTATATTATTGGTTTAAAACTCTTATGAGGACGGAAGAATAAGTTGTTGACATCACCTCAGACTATTTACATTAACAAAACTCTTGCCAAAATTCAACATGAGAATTCTAAGAGAAGAATGATAATTCTTAGATGTGGAATTCATGTTCTTAAGGAGTAACCAAAGACTTTTGAGAAGGAAGAATGCATGGGCAGGATTTCTTATGTTTTGGCAAAGGTAGTCTTATGCATATCATGTTGAGCATTAAACCAGACATCTGTCACATAGTGGGAGTAGTGAGATAGTACCATTCTGGATATAAGGAACACTAGATTATTGTTAAGCATGTACTCAAGTATCTTTGGAGAACGAGAGATTATGTGCTAGTATATTCTAGTGGGAGTCTTGAAAAGCTGAGTTTTCACAGATTCAGTTATTTCAAGTGGATATTGACTCAAGAAATCAACCTTGAGCTATGAGTTTTTCACTAAACTCAGATAGCATTAGAGGTGGATCTTGTAGACACAGTTACTAAGAGTTTGCCTGAACTTGTGTTCAAGATCATGTTACTTTTTTTTGGGTCTTAGGAGGATCCCAGACTTGCATTAAGCGAGTGGGAGATATTGGGTTCATTGTGCTCTTGGAGTAAGACAATTAAATAATATAACCATTTTCTGAATTTTACAAATAAGGTATTATTCATTTTGCACACTATTTACAAACATCAATGTCCGGATCAATTGTGGACATATGGATACGTTCATGGAGGACATGATCATAGGTTCTCACAATTGATAAATAGATTCACAGCTGTTAAATAAAGTTGGGCACTTTATTTAGGCTGCAATATTTTATGAAATGGTTTTGTCCGAATCATTGTAAAATATTGGTGTGAATTAACATTCACATTGAAATGATCAAGGTGAGATTTGATTAAGGTTGTTTTTCTGTCATAAGGTATCAAATCTCCAGTTAACTATAGTTTTGTGATTGCTCTTAATCCTGAGTTTATTATAAATAGGTAATCAAATAGTTTTCATTCTTTGATTTACCAACGGGTGAGGTTCGATCCATTGACGGCCAATAACTCGGTATTTTGGGATTGAGATTATCTGGTTATCGGTATTTATGAGATAAACAACATGAAATTTGTAGGATATGTCCCTTGATATGTTTCAGTACTTGGATGTTAAAGACACTGGACAGTGCATGTAATCCATTAGAGAAACTATCATAGTTAAGGGAATAAATAATTGATTGAGTTACAAAAAACTTGTCAATCAATTATAGACATTCTACAAAGGGGCGATGCATATTTATGTTATAAGTGTTATTAATCTTGGAGTTCAAGTTCGGGCTTTTAGTAGAGTAGCACCGAATTAGATAATCATTCGTTGATTATCAAGAGCCTTGATTAATAACAGATGGTATATCCCCAGGCTAGCTCAAGAAAAGGGATGAGACATTTTCAGATGATGATGGCTTATGGGCTACATAGTCTTGGGTTTATGAACTCAATTTTGTGTCCAAAAGAGCAAGTGAGAGATTACTGGGTATGCTCTTTTCACTAAGCCCAATGGCTTTAGTGAGAGTGAGCCCAAAGACCAATTAACCCATGAAGCTTAGGGTTAGTGGGATTGGGCAGGGTTTATAAGCACCCTTTTCTCCACTTATGCCTCCTAGGGTTACGGACATCAGAAACATACCTAAGCGGCAGACGTTCATCATCTGAACGGTTGGCCACACGACTCCCTGATCCCCTTGAGTCATAGCCTGGAAGATCAACCGTAGAGCGGATTTTGCGAGCGTTCGTGGTGCGTTGCTGCAGATCGAGAGGCTAGAGAAGGAGAACTGAACGTGAGGAATTGTCACGCTCGCTGCTTCATCCCAGGTAATTAAAGCGGTGTTCTTCATTCCTCATCACATCGGTACGATGCGCTTCCGCGTTTCTGATGATATACCTTCAGCTATTATGTTTGAATTTCTTCTCATAATAGATGTATTATTTTAATTTAGCCAGACAACCCATACATGTACTTATTTAGTAAAGAATTTTTCTAGTGTGAGATGTTAATCAAACTCAAAATTTATTCAATTATCAAATTTTTTAAAGTTTTGGGAAAAGTTCATCAATGCCCATGTGGTTTACTCCAGAATCACTTATGCCCCTATGGTTTTTTTGTATAACATATACCCCTGTGATTTGTAAAAAGTAAAAATACCATAGGTGCATATGTGATAAAAAAACATATCCTTTTACAAACCACATGGGCATATGTGATAAAAAAAATCACAGGGGCATAAGTGATTCTGGAGTAAACCACAGGGGCATTGGTGAACTTTTCCCAAAACTTTAAAAAAATATGATAGTTGAATAAATTTTGAGTTTGATTAACATATCACAGTAGAAAAATTCTTTACTAAATAAGTACATGTATGGGTTGTCTCGCTAAATTAAAATAATACATTTTTATGAGAAGAAATTCAAACATAATAGCCACCTAAGAAAAAATTATATTGAAATTTAATTTGCATATCATGATATTGGTATTTAATCTTAAAATTATGTAAAAATCTAAGTCTTCTTAAACCTTTAGTTTAATGGAAAAATATTTGTCTTTTTAAATGACACAACTTATGTTATATCACTCTCACAAAGAGGTGAGACCCACACTTTTATATTTTTTTGTCCATTATCTCTCCTCATTTATCTATCTCTTTCTCTCAGTTAAAATGACACAATTCACATCCTTTAAAATGATACACATTTTTTCCTTAGTTTAAATATGAGGTTGTGTTTTTTACCGGAAATAAAAATGGTATCATTTAACTAATAATAAAGTTAGACTAGAGGATGTGAGTGAGAAGTTAGCCCAAATCTATACGAGTAAGATTGTTAGACTTCATAGGAAGCATTGTCAAGAATAGGGACACAAAGTTTACATTTTGATTTTGGGGAGCTCTGCAAGATGTCTTTAGTACCGAGTTGAGACTCAGAACCACTTATCATCCTCAGTTAGATGGTCAGACTGAGCAGACCATCCAAACCATAAGCATATGCTGAGAGTGTGCACCCTAGAACATGGTGTTAGATGGGATAGGTATCTCCCATTAGTGGAGTTCTCATATAATAACAACTTTCATTCTAATTTGGCATGACACCTTGTGAGATCTTGTATGGCAGAAGGTGTAGGACTCCTACATGTTGGACAAAGGTTGGGGAGAAGCAATTGTTTGTCCCTGAAATAGTTCGAGATACATCAGAGCAAATCAATATGACCATAAAGAAGTTGGAGAAAGCTCAAAGCTGTCAGAAGATCTATGATCATCAAAAGCACCCTTTAAGTTTGATTAAAGGGAATATATCTTTGTAAGGTTATCATCGGTGACTGGTGCATGACATGCTCTAAGAGTGAGTGAGGAAGCTGAGTCCTATATTTATTGGACCTGCTACTCATATCCTCAGTTGGAGAATCTTCACAATGTATTCCATGTATCTCAGCCTTGAAGTTATATCTAGGCCCATCTCATATGGTGCAACCTGATGATGTTTAGATACAAGAAAACTTGAAGACTCATGTGAAGCCTGCAAGGGTTCTGGATAGGAAGGAGAAAAAGCTAAGGAATAATACCATTGTTATGGTCAAGGTTCAATGGAAATATATATCACCTTACGAAGCAACTTCAGAACAGGAAGATGAGCTTCTCTAGTAGTATCCTAGGTTATTGTATAAGTAATTCCTTCGATCTTGTAACATCCTCTATATCTAACTAGTATAGAGAATATCACATTTTTTCTTTAACCATACCTCAACAATAAGAACAATTACATATAGAATATAAACATCGATACCAACTTTCTAAGTTACTTTATACATGGTACCAAGTTAAGTACATATATTTTACATTCACACTATCTTACATCAACTTCTACTTCCTAGCTATATTACATCAGACAAGTACATATATTACATTTTAACTACTAAAGTCACAAGTCGTACACTAATTTAGCTTCATCTAATCTACTCGATATATACAAGTTTATCCTTTGTCTTGATAAAATACAACAACAACTTCTTGATTCCCCACCACAATATAAAATTCAGAATGGTTTTCAAAGAAATAGATGGATATCCCCCATCCTTGACCTGTGAAACACAGGTTATGCATGATGATTCTCTGGAAAGGTTAACATAAGACAAAACACACGTGAGAAAATCTCAGTAATATTGAGGTTTTTTAACTATAACCATTACAGTCGTAGTAACGGAAAATCTTATTCTCTTAAGTAGTTTCATAAAATGAAGTAATATCAGAAATAACAATAAATAGTAGATTGTAAAATATTAAACTAAAATTAATTAAATGCCCAATTTTGTGGGTCTCTACATGTGAAAAGTTCTATATGGCGGAACTCAAGCGAAGTAAGGCGTCCCTTACAGTATTATCATCTGAACCCAAATCCTTGTGGGTCAATTCACATGAGAATCTTACAGTTAAAATGTACACATTCTATTAAAATTCATTTGGTACCAAAAGAATTAATGGTTTTATAACCAACTTCATAGAAATAAAATTAAAAGATAAAACTAAAGATAAAAAAAATAGAATAAAGTCAAGTAAAAAAGAAATCAAGAAGAATTTGATAGGTAGCATTACCATTGCATAAAAACTCAACCTTAAATTATAAAGAAGAAGAATAAAAGAATAAGTTAATCCATCAACGTCACCTCATTTTTTATTTTTATTTTCTCTACATTCTTGTCCTTCTTCTCAACTCCTTAAGTCTTTGTTTCTTTCTTCTTCTTTGTTTTTACTTTTACATGATGAAGGGAGGTGGTTAAACATATATCTATATATATGGTCGCTAGTTTCTATCTTTCCTCTTTATTTTATTTTATTTTATTTTTTTCTAAATAAAATCTTATTAGAATCTTAATGATGACTCAAGCAAACAAAATATCTTTGATGCTTATCAAATGTGGCTTGGAGGGGGTTGTTCGCCGTGACCCCCTCCTTGCCAAGTTATTATATTATATATATATATATATATATATATATATATATATATATATATATATATATATATTATGTTAATTATTTGTTAATACTTTAATATCTATATTTATTCTTATTATTTTATTTTATTAAGATATATATTAATTTTGTTTTATTTATATATATATTTTTATTTCATTCTATTATTATATTTGTGTAACAAAAAAATGTTTATGAAATGTGATATTGCTTATAAAGAGATTATATATGTATATAACTGATTGTCAATTAAATATATTTAGTATGTTGTCAATTACATTACGTTAAAAGTATAATATAATATACTCATATCTCTTTAATTTATATTACATCTTAAATGCTAAAAATATTTATTGATAAATTTATAATATATTATTTATATAAAACTAAAATTTTGCATACATAAAATACATATGACTGTAAACTTATATAAAATGTTCATATTTTATTATGAATTTACATAAGTATCTATGTAAATTGAATTGATTATATATATATTTTACAATACTATCATTTATATCTTATTTTATATAATAATTAAACTTATTATTATAATATTATTATGTGGATATTACAAATTTTGTTGTCAAAATTTTTAAGAGGATGAGTGAATATAATAACTTGGATAATTAAATTAAAAAAATGGGAATTAATGTGTAATTGGAAGGCTAATTAGATGAAAAAACTAAATTTTGGAGCTAAGTCACTTTTTGGGATGAAGGTGCAAATATTAAAATCTTGGGGCAAATTTGCAATTAGGAAAATTTTGGTAAGACCCTAAAGTTAACTATGTGTGTTACACCTTATCTAAACCTGTTAGGCCCAAAAATCCTAAGTTAAAAAATTTAAGTGAATGAGTGAATAAGAGGATAAAGGAAAAAAGGGTAAATTAGTCTTTGTCCATTTAAATACTTTGGCTTAAAAGTGAGACTCACACTCTCTCTCCTCACTTTCTCTTTTTCTTCCATTCTCTCACTCCCTCCCCATCTTTATGGTCCTTCTTTCCCTAAGGCCCCAAAGAAATTTCTCTCCTTATTTCCCCTTTATATATGCTACCAAGAAGCAAAGAGAGAGTCTACATTCTTCTCCTTATTCTTCAACTTCACATAGCAACCCAACCCTTCTTCATAAAACCTATGCACCAAAAAGGAAAAATCACCCCTCATAAGCACCTCTAGAATTTGAAGCAAGGAGGAAGACTTTACTACTTGTGAAGCATTAAAATCTCCTCTTCTTCTTTTTGGAGATCTTGTGAGGTAATGAATCATTGGCTTTCTTGGGTTTTGATAAGTTAAGGTTTCGTTAAATTGGGGTTTTTTTTTATGAACTATGGGTTGGATATTGAAATTGATGTTTGGTTTATGTGTTATAACTTGTTAGGAATGTGGCTTCCATACTCAAAAGCAGGGTGAAATAAGCATTACAAGTTTTTCGCAAAAACCCCTTTCTAGTTTCTAAATTATTATTTCAAGCAAACTTTTATATATGAAAGACTAATCAATAAATTCAAATAATCATAACATATAATATATCACAATTATAGAACCTATGTTAGCACATGCAAAATATCAAAGAAGTGATTAAAGTGTTAGAAATAAAGAGTTTAAAGTTTAAAAAATTATAAACACTATATATCTTGGTTCGGTAACCACCACTTGTGACCTACGTCCAGACTGAAACCGTTTGATCAAATCTTTTACTATCTATTAAGTTTTATGGGTGCTTGACAAATCACTATGACCTCCAAGCTTCTGGGTGCTTGAAAACCTTACAACCTCCAAGTTTACAGGTACTTGAAAACCTTATAATTCTCTCCAAATTACTTAGGTATTTGGCTACCTCTCAAATACAATGAGTCTCACAACTCTTTCAACTCAAGAATACAAGAAGTGAGTGTTTGGAAATAAATATGCACTCTCGAAATGTGGATATACTATTTGAAGCATTATGAGTATATGAATTTTTAAGATATGAGCTTAAATATGTGTGACCTTTGAAAGATATGAAAGAATATGCAAATGATAGTGTAGAAATTCCGAAGATATGAAAGAATATGAAAGATATGAAAGAATTTTTTAAGAATATGCTTAAGATGTGTAAAAATGATGCCCAAAATATTTTAGAGTATTGAGGACTTATATATAGTTTACTATTGAAAACTAGCCATTTATAGTCGTTATAACACTTTCTGAAGAGCAAGTAATTGATTACTTTCGTGGAGTAATCGATTACTTGATGAAGAAATCGATTAATTCATCTGCAACTTATAACAAGAACATTGTTTCATATTGTAGTCATAACTTGAGCTATTTTTGTTAGATTGATGTGATCATAGTCTCGTTGGAAAGATAAAAGAGAGATGTTTGGCCACATCAGCAATTCGTGCAATGCGAAGCCATTGACTTTAGCATTTGGCTTGAAATCACTTGTGTTTCCTTTGTAGGTCCTTTTTTAAATAAGAGACCAATTCATTTGAACAATGCGTGGAGCCTTAAATAAGTAGGACTTGTTACTAATTGAGTGAAATGACTATCTTAGCTTTATGGGTGCTTATAAAAGTTAATATTTTTATGTTTAATTTGTGGAATTTGATATATATAATTTTTTTTATATACCGACCATAATTATTTCTTTGAGGCGAGTTGGCCTTTAGGTATCCTCGTAAGTTTCAATTCATTGAGTTGGCTATAAGACTAATCTCTAGTCGGGACTTAATCACAATTAAAGCTTATCACCCCTCTCCAAAGATGTATTTGAGTGAAATGACTATCTTAGCTTTATGGGTGCTTATAAAAGTTAGTATTTTTATGTTTAATTTGTGGAATTTGATATATATATAATTTTTTTATATACCGACCATAATTATTTCTTTGAGGCGAGTTGGCCTTCAGGTATCCTCGCAATCTTTAATTCTTTGAGTTGGCTATAAGATTAATCTCTAGTCGGGACTTACTCACAATTAAAGCTTATCACCCCTCTCCAAAGATGTATTTGATAAGAATCAAATTCGTATTTTTTTCACTCTAATAAGCCTGTGATATCAACTAAACTAGACGTGTTTTCAAATTAGGGAGATTTCCTAACTTTGACTTGTTACAAAATGCTAATTTTAAGCGGTGATATAAATATTAATAAATGAATGTCAAATAAGTAAAGGATAAAGTGTGTGTCATTTTAAAGGATGTAAAGTTGTGTTATTTTGAGAGTGAGAAAAAGATAGATAAAGGAGGAGAGAGAGTTGACAAAAAAAATAAAGATATATATCCCACATATTTGTGAGAATGTAAGGAAATAAATTACGTCATTTAAAAATATAAACAAAATTCAAGAGAAAAGATTGTTGGGGGCTAAGTTACTAGGTCCAAGAAGAAGTAACTTTAATAAACCCATCCTTCTTCTAATAGGGTTACATTGGGCTGGGATGGACCGGCCAGTCCAATTTCGCAAACTGCTTCAAGTGGGTAAATAAAACCTTTGTCAAAATTGTACCAAAAAAACAAAAAAAAACCCTATGTCTAAGACTAGGGTCTCTTTGATTATGTTTTTTTTTTTCTTCTTAAAATTGTTTTATAAAATAGTTATAAACACAGTAATTTCTATTTTTCTTGAAAGTTAAAAATCAAAATAAAAAACAAAAACAATTCATACATGTTCTTTAAATTTGATTTTAAAAACAAAAAAATAATAGTTTTCAAAACATTTTTTATAAAACAGGTCTTACGAAATGAATTTTTGTGTTCTGAAAACTAAAAAACTGTTTTACAAAACAGAAATCGAACAGAGCTCTATTTGATTTCTGTTTTGTAAAACAATTTTTTAGTTTTTAGAATAAAAAAATAAAAAAACTCGTTTGGTAAAATCTGTTTTGTACAAAATGTTTTGAAAAAATATAATAATTTTTTTATTTTTAAAATTAAATTTAGAGATCATGTATGAATTATTTTTATTTTCTATTTTAATTTTCAACTTTTAAAAAGAAAAAAATATAGAAAATAATTATTTACATAACTATGTTACAGTTAAAAAAAAACCAATAACACAATTAATCACACCCCTAAATTATTTTTTATTTTTTATTTTTTTCTGATAATGACATAACAGGCCCTTCAAATCAAATCCATTTCAAAAAAAAATAAAAAAGCCATCAAATGCGTAGCCCTAATGCTAATGCTCTAGGTGCTGTTTCAAGGTATGATTCTTCCTTTGTTTCTTTCTCTTTATCAATAACTCTCTCTCTCACTTTTGAAGTTTTGTTCTTCAGTTTTTGATTCCTAATATTGATATTCAGTTTTAGATTTGTAATAATTTATATTCCTGTTGTCACAAACTGTAAATTATCGTTGAGTTGTAGATTTATTCTCTTCCATTCGCATCTGCATATCTCTTTGGATAGAGTTCAGATGTGTCCCTGTGGGCTTTAAATTAATTTACGTTTGAAGAAAATAGTTTTAGGCTTCGTTTGGATGAAGAGTTTCAGAAGCTCAGGAATTTGAAAATACAGCCATATTAAATTAACTGGTGTACTTTCATTTGTTTGGATATTTAGTTATCCGATTGAAATTTTAGTGTAACATGTTACTGGAATTTTAAACTAGAGCGTATAAGAACGGGTGAGAAAGCATGGGCTTTGTTCTATCCTACTAAACCCTGTGAATTCAAGCATGAACAATAGGTTCAGAGAAATATGCAACTCTTATCAAGTGTACATACAAGGTGTTTTATGGAAAATTATCTCAAATCCTCTAAAAAATTACACCCCTTATCAAAATTCATTTTTTAAACACACTCTTAGAAAAGTTTGGTTTGAGGTAATGAGAACCTGCTGCTCTATTTATGGTCTGCTTCTTGTTGCTCTTTTATCTCGCCATTGTTTTTAATTACTGATGTCTGCTGTATTGTTTTGATTAGTGCTACATGCTGTTTAGTTCTTGAATTCAATTTGTTGCTGTGTTATTTCATTTTTGTACCCTGCCCTTTATTGCATGCTATTGGTTGCTTATGCTTCACTGCATCATGAATTTCATGACTTATGAGGAGGATTTGTGTTTGATTGGTACTTTAATTTAATTTTATCGTTCAGGTTTTTGTGTATATATACTTAGACTGTCATCTGTTTTGACCATTCAGACTAGCTGGTTGAACCTGGACCAGAAACTTTACCGGTTCACTGTTTGGTCTGGCTTTAATAGCATTGATTTTTCCTTGGAGAAAGTAAAGAAGCAAAAGAAAGCCATTGAATAGAGCTCTTTGAAGCTTTCAAATTGAATCAAGGATGGGAGACGGAGCAAGTGAAGAGCATCAAAGGTCACTAGCTGCCCCTCTCATATTTTTCATCGTTCTCGCTTTTCAGTTTGCGTCGCATTGGATTGATCACTTCAAGAAGGTCCTCTCCCTCTCTCTACCCGTTTTATTTTTCACCATTCTGGCATTATAAGTGATTCTAACTCTAATAATACTTATATTATATTTTTTATTACTGGTTCGAGATAAATCTATTTATTTGGTTCACCTTGCACAGTTGGAACTTTTTTTATTTTATTTGTATGCTAATTTCTTCACATGGTAAAGATATGCATACTCTCTTTCACAAACAGTATTTTAAATTGAAAATTATAAGGATAATAGTTTCAATTATCAAAACTTGTTTAGTTCCACCTTTTTGTGTAGTTGTTTCTTTGATAACATACAGGATAGAATGGGTAACTGATTTTTGAATTCTCATGCTTGGATTTTCCCAATATATGGGATAGTTGAGCGGGATGAGTTGGCATTAGACCATGGTTTATATTCATTGTGACATTTTTGACTTTTTGTGAATAAGTTTTAAATTTTACATTTCAAAATTTCTATTTGATTTTTCATTTCAAAATTTCTATTTGATTTTTCATGTCCAAGAATGAAGATAACCGTCATGAAAATTGAATCCTTCAATAGGATAATTTTGAGACTGTTGTAGAGATAATCATCATCGATTGTGGAATGCAATTTAGCCATAGCTAGGGAGTCGGGAGATGAGTTCTTGTGTATATAAACTAAGGGCATTCATGCTAAATATGTTAAGGCTCTAATTTGAATTCACTAGTTTTCCACCATATGTATTGTTTTATCATTTTTCCCTGTGTTACCGAATCTTATGATAGTGACAAGCACACTATGGCCAAGTGCCATTAATTGACAATCCATAACTATATCTTGAACTTTCATGAGACATAGTTGTTCCTTTGCACAATGGGCTAGTGATTACGTACTCTGTTTCTACCATAATATTTGAAGTGCTTATTGCCTTTTCCTGTGCTTGGTAAGATTATACTCTCTAGCACTATGAATATTGGTTATGATATTAATTCCATTTAGTCTTCTGCTTTTACTACAGAGTGGATCCAAGAATGAAAAAGGAATTCAGTTGCGTGGAGAAATAAAACAACTTTTGAAGGAGGCAAGCTCACTGTCGCAGTAAGTTAATCAAGCTCACTGACTGTCGGTCTTACTTGGAACTCCAAATTCAATTGGTTATGGTATTTTTATATTTATGGTTGTTGTTTGTGTCAGATTTTTCTTCAAAAGTTGAAACAACCGACTTTCTTCCACTTTGTCTTGAGTAAATGTTGTCACTTCAGGACTAGGGATTTTATATGCTTAAGCATTTAGGCTGTGTTTATATTAATGGAAAGGGATGGAATTGGGGAAATGGAATAACCTTAGTTGCCATTGTTTTTGTTATTAACAGGGTGGAATGCAATGGAACCTGATGGAATCTACTCCATTCCATTCCATCCCATCCAATATTTCTATTTTCCTTTCTCCCAATTTGGGGTTTTGGATATGGGATGGAACCAACTTATTGTTTATTTCTCCTCACCATTCTGTTCACTTCCCAAACAGTGGAATTGAAAATTTCCTCCATTTCATCATAAAATATCTAAACAATGGCATGGTAATTTATTCCATTCCATTCTACCTATCTGAAACATACAGACAAAGGCTTTGTATATGATCTGTATCAATTGTTAGAACCTCTCTCTTCTCTAATGAAAAAATCCCCAAAAATGCAGCGGTCATGGGTTCAGACTTGGTTGGGCCTTTTCACTAGTGACTTACTTTCTGCATGTGATAAATTTGACAGTTTTAAATTATATTTTATATTGGACTTGAAATGCTTAGACAAATCTATGTAATATAGAAATTCAGCTTATTAGTGGAAGAAAGAATAATTGTAGTTAAACTGCAACTAGATAAGAGTTTGGTTAGGATTGAGTGGGAAGAGATAAATAACTATATCACTTAGCCATCCTTTGGATCTCGGGTTTTTACATTTCTAAACTTCAATGACAACAACAGCCAAAGTCCTTCACCTCTCGGTGGGGTTGTCTACATATTAGAAGATATTAATTCTGGTTGTAGCTTATCTTGCTTGCACCAGACTTAGCTGATCCCTTACTGTTGTGCAAGCTGTACCAGCTGTTAGTTTGTTATAGAATTGTTATTAGTTTGTTATAGAATTGTTACAAAACTGTTAGAGTTGCTGAGTCAGCAACTTAGTTAGCTTTAGTCTATATATAATGTTTTCCCTCTCTCTCTTTGGGTTGTAATTCATTCTCTGAGTTTTTGTTAATAAGAAAGATGATTTCTCAGATCTCTCTCTCTCGTTTCTCTCATTCTCTCTCATTTTCCTTCCCTGATCAAATTCTAATATGGTATCAAAGCCCTATCCAAGGGCCTGAACCATTGAAGAGCCTCCAATCATGTCTTCCGCATCTAACGCAGACACTAGTGCAAGCAAATCAGCTTCTAGATCTACGGCTATGGAGCAGAAAAATCCTTCTGCACTTTTTAATTTTCAAGTTTCTGCAAGATTGACAGAGGATAATTACCTCTTTTGGAATCAAATAGTGGAGCCAATCATCACATCTCATCAGCTACAACGGTTCTTAGTAAATCCAAAAATTCCTTTGAAGTTTGAGTCAGAGGAAGATCGAGAAAGCAACACCTTCAGCTCAACATATTCTGAATGGTTAATGCAAGATCAAATGCTTCTGACTTGGTTACTTTCTACCATCTCAGAATCAGTGGTGAATGATATTCTTCCGGTGAAACATTCGTTTGAAGCATGGGAAAACATACACAAGTTATTCCATGGAGTGATGAAGTCGCGAGCCAGACAATTGAGATCTGAATTGAAGACAATGAAGAAAGGAACGAAGACAACAAAAGAATACCTTGCAAGGATCAAAACAATCCGTGATTCACTCAAATCAATCGGTAATCCAGTGTCTTTTGAAGACCATGCAGAGACAATACTTGAAGGACTACCGTCTGATTACAACTCCTTCGTGATGATGATTCATGGTCGTGAAAAGGCTTATTCCGTTCCAGATCTAGGAGTAGAACTTATGGCCTTCGAACAGCTTCTAGCCAAGCAAAACGAGCAGTTACTGGGTGAAGGAGCTTCAATAAACCTAACCCAGCGTGTTCAGGTACAACAAAAGGTTGTTTCTGATGAAGAAGATGACACTGTTCATGAATCACTAAAACAGAGTAGAACAGAGGAGCAAAACTACATGCAGTTTACCACTCCTAATGGCCAAAACAGGGGAAGAGGACGATATGGAATGAGATCAAACAGAGGAAGAGGACGTACAAACAGGGCAAATGTGCACTGTCAACTTTGTTACAAGTTTGGTCACGATGTCAGGGACTGCTGGCATAGGTTTGAAGAGAACTTCACTCCTAATCTACCACCACCACCACATAACACGTCCTATCCTCAGTTCTTTATTCAACAACGGCCTGAACCTGTGAGGTCTTATCAGTACAATAGAACTCAGAATCCTGCTCAAGCTTATATGACAACTCAACAATGTAACACTGCTCCTCTAGCAGAATGGGTACCTGATTTTGGAGCATCAAGTCATATTACTGGTGCATCTCAAAATATCATGCAAGGTCACCAACTTAGTGGTTCAGACCACATTTTAATTGCTAATGGCCAAGGTTTGCCTATAAAAGCCGTTGGGACTTCTTCTTTCATTTCTCCATTTCAATCTAACTCTGTTTTGCATCTTAAGAACTTACTTCTTGTGCCTTCAATCACAAAAAATCTTATCAGTGTCAGTAAGTTTGCTAAAGATAATTCAGTGTTTTTTGAATTCCATTCTAATGTGTGCTTTGTAAAATGTCAGGACTCACATAAAATTCTCCTTCAAGGAGCTGTTGGGACTGATGGTCTCTACCATTTCTCAGATCTGAAGCTTTCAAAGAACTCTGTCACACTCTCAAATAATGCCACTTCAAGTTCATCTCTTCCCTCTCTTACAAACAAATATGTCAATGTTGTAAACTCTAGCATTAATACTTGTAGTCAGTACCATGAAACTGTTACTGGAAATGGAGATAGCAATTGTTCTCCTTCCAACTCATTGTATTCCTTGTGGCACTGCCGTTTGGGGCATCCTCATTTAGATTCTCTCAAAAGTGTTCTTAAAACTTGTAATATACACATTAGCAATAAAATGGCAAGAGTTTTGTTCTTCTTGTTGTTGTGCAAAATCTCACAGGCAGCCTTCTCCACCTTCTAACACTGAATATGAGAAGCCATTTTCACTAGTTTACAGTGACCTATGGGGACCCTCACCTATAAAATCCACACTTGGTAACCTGTATTACATTTCCTTTGTTGATGTCCATACAAGATACAGATGGCTTTATCCATTAAAACAGAAGTCAGATGCTTTTAATGTGTTCAAACAATTCCATGCCATGATAATGAATCAGTTCCAACTACCTCTAAAAGCTATCCAAACAAATTGGGGTGGTGAGTTTAGAGTCTTCACTCAGTTTCTCAACTCACATGGCATAGCACATAGGATTACCTGCCCTCATACACATCACCAAAACGGTGTTGTTGAAAGGAAACATAGACACATTGTGGAAACTGGTCTTGCCCTTTTATCCCATTCATCCTTACCTATGAAATATTGGGACTATGCCTTCACAACCTCTGTGTATCTTATTAACAGGCTTCCCTCAGCTGCCAACATCAACATCAACATCAACATCAACATCACCTTTATCCCAAATTAATTGGGGTCGGTGGTAGATGAACCCACATGAGAGATATAAAAATGTTGAAAATAAATAAAAATAAATAAATAAATAAATAAAAATATATATATATATATATATATATATAGATAAAAAAAATAAAAATAAAAATAAAAAATAAAAATTTTAAAAACTAAAGAAAAAAAAAATATAATAATAATAATAATAATAATAATAATAATAAAAATATATATATATATATATATATATATATGTATATGAATATATAAATAAATAAAAGTGAAAAAGAAAGGGACAAGAAGAAGTGGGGGAAATGAAGGGGAAAAGGACTAAAAAGGGACCATCTGGAACATAGGAATAACCACGGGTCTAACCCTCCACCATACTTATAGCTTTTCTCCATTCCGTTCTAAGACATACCGTCCGCCAATCTATATCCCACTCCATTAAATCTTGTTTTACTACCTTCCCCCAAGTAAGTTTCGGCCGACCTCTGCCTCTTTCTGTGTTGAGCTCTTGGTAACAAACTTCTGTTCTTACAGGAGCATCCAGGGGCCTTCTCATCACGTGCCCAAACCACCTCAATCTATGTTCTCTCATCTTCTCGGCAACCGGTACTACTCCGACCTTTCGTCGAATATCTTCATTTCTTATCTTATCCATCTTTGTGTAACCACACATCCACCTTAGCATCCTCATCTCTGCTACTCCCATCTTATGCTCATGTTGCCTATGTGCTGGCCAACATTCCGCTCCATAAAGCATTGCCGGTCTTACTGCCGTTTTATAGAATTTTCCTTTTAACTTAAGGGGGATTTTGCGGTCACACAAAAACCCAGATGCACTGCGCCATTTCATCCACCCTGCTCTGATTCTATGATTAACATCCTCATCAATCTCTCCACCTTTTTGTAAAATGGAGCCCAAGTATTTAAAAGCAACTTTTTTGGGTACCTCTTGACCAATTAAATGCACGGGCTCTTGGTCCCCATCTCGTACCAGAGAAAACTCACACTTTAGATACTCAGTCTTGCTTCGACTTAATGTGAATCCTTTGGATTCCAATGTGCTTTTCCACAATTCAAGTTTTCTATTAACACCCTCCTTGCTCTCATCAATAAGCACAATATCGTCTGCAAAAAGCATACACCATGGCACTTCCTCTTGAATATCTTTTGTTAGTTCATCCATAACTAAGGCAAAAAGATAAGGACTTAGAGCCGACCCTTGGTGTACACCAACCGTGATAGGAAAATAACTTGATGTTCCGTTACAAGTTTTAACACATGTAGTAGCCCCATCATACATATCCTGGATTGCCTTTACATACTTTGATGGAACCTTTTTCTTCTCCAGAACCCACCATAAAACTTTCCTTGGAACCCTATCGTATGCTTTCTCAAGGTCTATGAACACCATATGCAAGTCCTTCTTCTTTTCTCGATATCTTTCCATAAGTTGTCGCGTCAAGAAAATGGCTTCCATGGTACATCTTCCTGGCATAAATCCAAATTGATTTACAGAAACCTTGGTATCTCTCCTCAAACGATGTTCAATAACCCTCTCCCACAACTTCATAGTATGGCTCATTAGCTTAATGCCTCTATAGTTTGAACAATTCTGTATATCTCCCTTGTTTTTGTAGATAGGCACAATCATACTTCCCTCAGCTGCCATTAACTTTGAAATCCCTCACACCAAACTCTACAATCAACAACCCGAATACAGTTTTCTTAGGACCTTTGGTTGTGCTTGCTTCCCTTTCCTTAGACCATACAACAGACACAAACTTGAGTTTAGATCAAGAGAATGCATTTTTCTTGGCTATTCATCTAATCACAAGGGGTACGTGTGTTTAAGCGCTGAAGATAAAATCTACATTTCCAAAGATGTCTTATTTCATGAATACAGGTTTCCCTCTAAGGAATGGTTTAACAATAAGTCTTCTACTACCCCACAGTTACCTACACCCGTACCTATTCCTTTACCCCACATATCTCCAATTACTCAAACCAACACATGTCCTCCATCCACTCATATGCCAACTACTCCAACTACTCCTACCATTATATCACACACTGATATCTCACCTAACACTCACATGTCTCCAAATTCTAATATCTCACCCACCACCCATTTGCATACTGACTCCAACCAAGATATCTCACCTAACACTTCAATATCTTCTCATACAGATTTGTCTCCTGTAGACAGTCCTGTCCGATCTGGTCACTCTTCTAGTCATCCCTTGTTACCTTCATCATCATCTAGTTCTGAGTCCTCCCATTCTGAATATGCACCTCCAACTTCTCTCAGCTCATTGTCTCCTACCCGTTCCATTAACACACGGTCCAAAACTATTGCCAGAAACCTTGTCCTACTGACTCACACTGAACCCACTTCTGTTAAGCAAGCCTTAACCAGTCCCAACTGGCTCAAGGCAATGCAATCTGAGTTTGAGGCTTTGCAACATAACCATACTTGGTCTCTTGTTCCTTTACCTCTTGGCAGGAAAGCTATAGGATGCAAGTGGGTGTTTAAGGTAAAAGAAAATCATGATGGCACTGTCAACAAATACAAGGCTAGACTGGTTGCAAAGGGTTTTCACCAACGCCCAGGTTTTGATTACAATGAAACTTTCTCTCCTGTCATTAAGCAGTCACTGTTCGGGCTGTTCTTGCTATTGCACTTACATTTCACTGGCCTTTAAGGCAACTTGGCATTAACAATGCCTTCCTCAATGGTGATCTTGAGGAAGAGGTCTATATGGTTCAACCTGCTGGTTTTGAATCTAAGGATAAATCATTGGTTTGTAAACTTCATAAGTCACTTTATGGACTTAAGCAAGCACCAAGGGCTTGGTTTGACAAGCTAAAAACCTCTGTTCTGTCTTTTGGCTTTCATGCAAGTAGGTGTGATCCCTCATTGTTTATATATAAGGCTGGCAACTTGAGAATTTATATGCTAGTCTATGTGGATGATATCATTTTGACCGGTAACAGTGTTCCCTTTATACAGCAGTTTGTTGCACAACTTAACTCTATCTTTGCCTTAAAGGATCTTGGTGACTTGGACTATTTTCTTGGAATTGAGGTCAAACGGTCTTCTGGTCATCCCTCTCTTTCTCAATCTAAGTACATAAAAGATCTTCTCTCTAGAGTTAACATGCTGGAAGCAAAGCCTCTCTCCACACCCATGCCCTCCAGTAGCAAGCTCACTAAGTTTGGCTCCAATTTTTTCGAAGATCCTCATTTGTATAGATCAGTTGTGGGTGCCTTGCAGTATGCTACTATTACAAGGCTAGAAATATCATTTTCTGTCAACAAGGTTTGTCAATTTATGAGCCAACCGTTGGTAGATCATTGGAAGGCAGTCAAGCGTATTTTGAGATATCTTCAAGGCACTATCTCATTTGGCCTTCACTTTCAGCCAGTCAAGTCTGTCTCTGGCTCATTTCCTCTTACAGCTTTCTGTGATGCTGATTGGGGGGCTGACCCTGATGATCGAAGGTCAACCTCTGGTGCCTGTATCTTTTTGGGTTCCAATCTCATATCTTGGTGGTCCAAAAAGCAGTCCCTTGTAGCCAGGTCCACTGCTGAAGCTGAATACAGAAGCATGGCTCTTGTTTGTGCAGAAATATTATGGATCAAGTCCCTTTTTCAGGAGCTGCAGTTGTCTCTTGCTATTCCTCATATTCTGTGTGACAACCTCAGTGCTGTAGCAATCGCTCATAATCCAATTTTACATGCTCGCACCAAACATCTTGAGTTAGATTTACATTTTCTTCGTGAAAAGGTTGTGGCTAAGGATATACAGGTTTCACATATACATGCCATGGATCAATTGGCAGATACATTTACCAAGCCTTTGCCTTCAACATCCTTTGTTGATTTCCGAACCAAGCTCAGAGTCCTGGATTCTGTTCCATCTCTCCCACACTGCTGAGCTTGAGGGGGAGTATTAGAAGATATTAATTCTGGTTGTAGCTTATCTTGGTTGTACCAGACTTAGCTGATCCCTCACTGTTGTGCAAGCTGTACCAGCTGTTAGTTTGTTATAGAATTGTTATTAGTTTGTTATAGAATTGTTACAAAACTGTTAGAGTTGCTGAGTCAGCAACTTAGTTAGCTTTAGTCTATAAATAAAGTTTACCCTCTCTCTCTTTGGGTTGTAATTCATTCTCTGAGTTTTTGTTAATAAGAAAGATGATTTCTCAGATCTCTCTCTCTCTAATTAACTCTTTCAACTCTCTCTCGTAGCATCTTTTCCTCAATAGGTGTCAGTCCTACTTTTGATATCCATTAAGGTGTATAGACGTGATAAAGAGAGAAGGAGATGGGCTGATCCTGCAAGCCCAAGGGCAATAGATCCAGATCCAGATAGTAAGAAGCAATGACCAGATTGCCCCCTAACAGATTGCTAACAGATTGCAAGGAAGAAAGGGTGGAGGTGTGAGTTGGTTACGGGGAAAAGTGGTTAAAAGGTGGGAAGGAGGCATGGGAGGGGTATCTGGAAAGTAGGCTGGAAATGATTCTTGGGAGAGAGTGGGACCTCTCGAATGTCTCACAGTAGTCATTTACATAGCAACTTCTATTTTCCTTAATCTTTCTTTTCGAAGAACATTCATAGTTGTTATTTGCTTTCGCTTGCTGTAGTCTTAGTGCTGTAGAATCTTGCTTTCAATTATATAAAGAGAAAACTCCGGAAAGTGTTCTTTCCGGGCCAAAAACGTCTTGTTACTGTGTTGGATTGTTAATTTCTGACAGGTGCCTTATCAATTGGTATCAGAGCTCCGATCTTGGAGCTCTGTGGGATGGTCAGTACCCGAAGGATGGACAATCGACTAGAGATACTGGAAGAAGGTTTGAGAAGGAGCAACACTCGTCAAGTAGAGATGGCGAGGCGGATGGAGGCAACCGAAACAGGGGTGGCGGAGATCATCCGGAGGCTAGACGAAATGTCAGTTAGAGGAAGAAGTCGTTCACGTCACGAGGAAGACGATGCAGAGGAGCGTGGTTCTGGAGTAGATGGGGAACGATTCAATCGGAGGGTTAATCGAAATCCTCTGGGGACCAGGAGACTGGAGATTCCCTTGTTCTCCGGAGACGACGCGTTCGGATGGGTGAGCAAAGTGGAACGGTATTTCACCGTCAATGGCATCCCTGAAGCAGAGAAGTTGACGTCGGTGCTGGTGTGCCTGGAAGGAGAGGCACTTCACTGGTACCATTGGTGGGAGGTTAGCAATCCGGACGGCAACTGGGGGTTGTTTCGGAGAGAAATACTGAGCAGGTTTCAGCCTGACGCCTTGGATAACCCATATCGTGCCTTGTACACGCTCAAACAGAGCGGGAGCATCGGAGAGTTCAGAACGGAGTTTGAGAAGGTGGTGGGAGCCTTGCGGTTCGAAGATGAGGACCTGTTAAAGGGAGCATGGTTGAACGGCGTGCGTGGAAGCATCCGTGAGGAACTGCTGATGTACCCGACTCTTCAGCTGACGGAGATGATCAAATTCTCGTTGAAAATTGAGAAGAGAAACTTAGCATGGAGAGAGGAGGGCTGGGGAGGAGGGGCTAAACAATGGGGCCCCAATGTGTCCCGTAGCAGCTTGGGCCCAAGATGGGGGTCTGGCCCATCAGAAAATAAGGGAGGGTCCAACAACAATATGGGCCCAACCCGCAACTCTGCCCATAACTCCAATACGATGGGTTCAACAACGCATACGGGTTCGAGCGAAAACCCTAAAGAGGGATCGGCGGCGAAGACCTCATACTCAACCACGGGAAGAGCTCAGGCGGACGGCTCTGGCGGGCAAGGACGACGGCTTTCTCAAACGGAGTGGCGCGAAAGACATGAGAAGGGTCTGTGCTTCAAGTGTAATGAGCGGTGGAACCCAACTCATCGGTGTGCCATCCGCCAGTTGAATCTCTTGCTGGTGGAAGACGACGATCAGGAAGAGGACGAGGAGAACGGCAAGACTGACGGGGGGATGCAGACTCCGGTAGAGGAGGAGGCGAAGATCGAGTTGCAGTTGTCGATGAACAGTATTCTAGGGCTCTCTTCAAACCAAACTTTGAAGGTTTGGGGGGAGGTCCGAGGTCAGAGGGTCGTGGTGATGATCGATTGTGGTGCCTCCAGTAACTTTGTAAGGGTTACCGTCGCGGAGCAGCTGGGACTGAAGGTTACGGAAACGGCGGTGTATCAGGTAGTGGTGGGGAACGGCCAGAAGGTGCCATGTCAGGGAGTATGTAAATCGGTGGAGTTACAGATCCAGGAGGCTCATGTAAGTCAAGATTTGTACTTATTTGAGTTAGGAGGGGCAGATATAGTCTTGGGTTTGGAATGGTTGACACAATTGGGGGACATCAAGGCAAATTTCAGGGACATGACCCTTCGATTCGAGCAGGGTAACCGAGAGGTACTGATTCGTGGGGATCCCAACCTTTCTAGATCGGAAGTGTCATTCAAGTCGATTGTTAAAGCATTGCAGGACCAAGGGGAGGGTTATTTCCTGAGTGCTGAGGGAAGCTCGGGGAAGATCGAAGGCAGCAGTTGGAAGGGGTTGGATACTCTACTATTGGAGTATCAAGACCTGTTTCGAGCGGCCAACTCACTGCCACCCCAGAGGTCTTGTGATCATGCCATCAACCTGCATCCTGGAAGTCAAGTACCAGCTGTGCGTCCTTACAGGTACCCCTATTATCAAAAAAACGAAATAGAAAAGTTAGTGGCTGAATTAATGGGCAACGGGTGGATTAGGCACAGTACCAGTCCATATTCAAGCCCTGTGATATTGGTTAAAAAAAAGATGGTAGCTGGCGAGTATGTGTGGATTATAGAGCTTTAAACAAGCTTATTGTCCCGGACAAATTTCCGATACCAGTGGTAGAGGAGCTGTTTGATGAGCTGGGGGGGTCAAGGATTTTCTCTAAATTGGATCTCAAGTCGGGCTATCATCAGATAAGAATGAGGGAAGAAGATATTCCAAAAACCGCATTTCGGACGCATGAGGGGCATTACGAGTACTTAGTAATGCCATTCGGGTTGACTAACGCACCCTCTACTTTTCAAGCACTAATGAATGAGATTTTACGGCCGTTTCTGAGAAAGTTTGCTTTGGTTTTTTTAGACGACATCTTGATCTACCGTAAACATCAGGAAGAACATGAGGTACATCTGAGGAAGGTTTTTGAGGTGTTGCGTCAACAGCAGTTGGTAGTGAATAAAAAAAAGTGTTGTTTTGGAAGCGATCACGTGGAGTACCTGGGGCATATTATTTCCCACCAGGGAATAAGTGCGGACCCAAACAAGTTGAAGGCGATGGTGGACTGGCCTATTCCTAAAACAGTGAAGCAATTGAGGGGATTTCTGGGCTTGACCGGATATTATAGACGGTTCGTTAGGGATTACGGGAAGATAGCCAAACCTCTCACCAATTTACTAAAGAAGGATGGGTTCCTTTGGACTGACGAAGCTGAAGCTGCCTTTGAGCATTTGAAGAGATGTATGACTACGGTTCCAGTGTTAAGTTTGCCGGATTTTCAGAAAACATTTACAGTGGTTACGGATGCATCCGGTAAAGGAGTTGGGGCTGTTCTCATGCAAGACAATAAGCCTCTAGCATATGCCAGTCAAGGGTTCTCCCCTAGGTCCCAAAGTAAGTCCGTTTATGAAAAGGAACTGATGGCCATTGTGTTTGCCATTCAGAAGCGGAAGCACTATCTCATGGGAAGACATTTCATTGTTAAAACGGATCAGAAAAGCTTAAGGCATCTACTATCCCAGAAGGTGTTGGTGGAGGAACAGCAAAGATGGGTGTCGAAGTTGACTGGGTTTGACTTTGAAATTCATTATCAGCCGGGAAAAGAAAATCAAGTGGCCGATGCACTTTCCCGACAACTGCAGTTCACGGCAATTTCAAGGGTACAATTGGTGGACTTCGAGACTCTGGAGCAGGAGGTGCAGCAAGACGCCAAGTTGAAGTCTATTGTGCAAGATCTGATTGCGGACCCGAGCTCTCATATCGGGTTTGAGTTGAAAGAAGGAAGGCTGTTTTATCGGCACAGGTTGGTCATTCCCAAAAACTCTAGACTGATTTCTCATCTTCTCAAAGACTATCATGATTCTTGTGTGGGTGGGCACTCGGGGTATCTCCGTACCTATAAACGGTTAGCTGGGTTGGTATATTGGGAAGGGATGAAGGGCCAGATTAGGAATTACGTGGCAGCTTGTGCTGTGTGCCAGCAATGCAAGTCCCAAAATTTGAGCCCAGCAGGGCTACTCCAGCCTTTGCCAATTCCCACCAGTGTGTGGTCCGACATATCTATGGATTTTGTGGGAGGGCTTCCCAAAGCAATGGGTGTGGATACGTTATTCGTAGTGGTGGATCGTCTCACCAAATACGCCCATTTCTTCTCAATTAAACATCCCTACACGGCTAAGGAGGTGGCTGAGTTGTTCATCAAGGAAATAGTAAAGTTGCATGGGTTCCCTTTAACCATTGTTTCGGATAGAGACAGGGTTTTCTTGAGTTCTTTTTGGGCCGAGTTGTTTAAGAGTGTGGGAACCAAACTCAACTACAGTACTGCTTATCACCCGCAGTCCAATGGACAAACGGAGGTAGTCAATCGCTGTTTAGAGGCTTACCTCCGTTGTTTCTGCAGTTCCAAACCCAGGCAGTGGCCTAATTGGGTCCATTGGGCCGAATTTTGGTATAACACCACTTACAAGGATTCCATGGGAATGACTCCCTTTAAGGCCTTGTATGGAAGAGATCCTCCTACCCTGTTCCGTTGTGGTAGCTTTACCCCCTCGGTTGATGCTGTCTCTTTGGCGCTGGA
>JAVKPL010007376.1:0-29661 GCA_032173675.1 Gastrolobium villosum
TCTAGGATTCATGCCCCAAGGCCTCTTTGGCCTTCCATTATATTTGGGCCCATTGGTGGAGAAAACTCTTTCACCAGTAATGCCCCAAATGAGCGCATGGATCAAGTGGGCTTGGAGTCCCTACTCCAACCCAACTTGACTCATAGTCTTAACAAAGCACAATAACTCATTATTGGTCCAAACTTGCTATAACTTGCAATCAGGAATAACCTTTTTGTGTGACCCATTATTAGGCCCGATTAGTTACTGACATAAATAAACTTGAACAAGTTAAACTCCTTTAAAAGGCCTAATCCATTTAATGACTACATGATACACTAGCAATGCTCTGTAGCCCCAGAACTAATTGAGTTGATCAAGTGATCTACCTTTCTGATTTGGATATCGTGCCAGCATTATCTCTCACATCGTCGTTCACATTTAGTCGATAGCAAGGATAGAGTATCATCTATCTTTATTGACTAAATATAATATTTCATAGGAACTAGGAATCTTCTTCTATTGACTCTAAGATAGATCATGACTCTTCATGATCTCTTACTATGCATAGATTCTCGAGTCTACTAGAAGTCATCTCAGCCCTACCGGTCTTTGTGAACGAATAATCCCTTATAGGGCTCTGGTAGGATCCTCACAGACAGAAAAAGATTGCAGTCAATTTGCTAATGATTGAGTGACATTGCTTCTTCGGCTTGAAACAAGGAATCCCTTAAATACGATTCAAAATGGATCTTGTTCTATCGTTGATCAAAGATTTCTCTATGAAAAATATGAATCGGAGTTTCAAGAAGGGGAAGGAAGATTGCGAGTCCTTTCGGGTGGATAGAGTTGTACAGTCAAAGTATAACTCTAGGACATAGTACTCGATGACATCCTTAAGTCTAGGACGATCCGCACTACCAAATGTTCAGAGACTTTACAAATCCAATGATACTCTCCATAATGAATCCTTATGGAGTCCCTAGGCGGGTTTTTTCAGTGCTGTATGTTCTCCAACAGATCCACCCACGACATCAGCTAAGGCATCACCATGCCTGCATTCCATGAGGTCCCTACCTTGTATCTACAAACAAGTAGATTATGTCGTACTAGTCTTATTGAGATCACCAATACCCTTTCTTGGTGATTCAAGACCAGGAACAGATTTTAGGTAATAGACATTCAGTGTCCTTGAGTCCTTATGATCATGATCCCTATCATAGATCCTCGAGTGAACACATGTTCTATTCCTAGGTTCTTTATCTTTAAACACATATTAACAATAAAATATTGGTGAGACATAAATATGATAAAGATAAAGTTTGCTCAAATTTATTAATCATGAAATACTAAGTAGAAAAAGGTGTTCATCTGATAGAATAGATTATCTCTAGGACACCTATATACTAACAATCTCCCACTTGGCCTAGAGCCAATCAGGTCGATGTTTCAAACCTAAAGACTCATAATGACTATCATGTTTTCTCTGAGAGAGACCCTTCGTCAGAGAATCGGCCAAATTATCATCAGTGGGGACGTAGTCCATCTTTATCTCCGGTCTTTCAATAATCTCTCAGATGAGGTGATACTTGCAGAGCACATGCTTAGACCTTTGATGAGACCGGGGTTCCTTGCCCTGGGCTACAGCACCAGTATTGTCACAATACAAAGGTATTGGATCAATAATGCTCGGAACCACTCCAAGTTCTGCAACAAACTTCTTGATCCAGACTTCCTGTTTAGCCGCTTCTGAACTAGCTATGTATTCTGCCTCAATAGTAGAGTCTACCGTGGTCTCTTGCTTGGAACTCTTCCTAGAAACTACTCCACTATTTTAGGTGTATATAAAGCCTAACTAAGATTTACAGTCGTCTTTCTCACTCTGGAAGCTAGCATCAGTGAACCCTTTCACTTTCAGCTCATTATTGCCACCATAAACCAGAAACAAATCCTTAGTCCTTCTCAAGTAATTAAGGATTGTCTTCACGGCCGTCCAGTGACTCTCTCCATATTGATGCTAGCATCCATGTTGCCTGAACTGCGTAAACAGCACGAGCATATGGATGCCCCTTCTATTATCCCGCATCTCAAGGAGTTGTATGATGTTAAAGGCAGACATGAAAGGTTTGGTACCTTTAGGGAATTCTTCCTATGCAAGATGACTGAAGGCATGTGTTTTAACCGCCATGTACTGAAGATGATAGCGCTCATTGAGAAGCTAGAGGGTCTAGGGTTCACAATGGATGCTGAATTAATTAATGACTTAGTTCTATCATCATTTCCTCGTTCTTTCAGTGAGTTCATCATGAATTACAATATGCATGGGATGCTTGTGAGCTTGCCAGAGTTGTTAAGTATGTTAACAACTGCTGAAATATCTATCAAAAAGGATGAGACACAGGCTCTTCTGATTGGTGGGCCTAAAATGGCCAAGGGTAAGGGCAAGGAGCCTGCAAAAGACAACTCCCTTAAGCCCAAAGGAAAACCCAATAAGAAAAAGGGCAAAGAGAAATGTAAGAGTGCACCCAAGGATAAAAGCGATGTTGTGTGCTTCCATTGTGGCAAGAATGGCCATTGGAAGAGGAATTGTCCAGACTACCTGAATAGTGTGAAGGAGCATGGTGATGCTTCTACCTTAAATATTCACATGATTGAGATAAATTATTCTTGTTCTAATCCTACTTCATGGGTATTGGATACCGGTTGTGGTTCTTATAATCTGCAATGTGATGCAGGTGCTTAGGAGCCCTAGAAGATTGGAGAAGAACGAGGTGGACCTCCGCGTTGATGATGGAGCAAGAGTTGCTGCTCATGCTGGGGGAGATACTGACCTCATTAGCCTTCGGGCCTCTTATTGCATTTGAATAATTGTCTTTATGTTCCCGGCATTTCTAGAAACATTATTTCTATTCCTTGTTTAGAACAATACGGTTTTTCTTTCACTATTAAGGATGGTACATTTTCTGTCATTTTGAATGATATTGTTTTGGTACTGCTTCTTTAATAAATGGCTTGTATGTTTTGGAAATGGGAACTGAAGTGCTCAACGTAGATGTGAAACGACATAGGATAGATAATCAATCATATCTTTGGCACTATAGACTAGGGCACATAAATGAAACAAGATTGTCTAGGATACATAGAGATGGATACCTGGACTCCATGGATTTGGAATCCTATGGACAATGTGAATCTTGTCTAGCTGGGAAAATGATTCGTCAAAAGCCCAAAGGGCTTGAAATTCATAGGGCTAGTGAGTTATTAGAACTCATTCACTCTGATGTATGTGGCCCAATGTCTATTGAGGCTAGAGGAGGATACTCCTATTTCATTACCTTTGCTGATGAAGTAGAGAAACAGCGTGGCAAGATGGTTAAGTCATTGCGATCAGATCGTGATGGTGAATATCTTAGCCATAAGTTTCGGGATTATCTGAGAGAAAATATAATTCTCTCGCATTTTACTGCACTTTACACACCACACCAAATTGGTGTCTCCGAAAGGAGAAACGGGTCCTTGTTAGACATGGTTAGGTCTATGATGAGTGAGACTCAACTTTCAAAATCATTTTGGGGATATGCCTTAGACACAACGGCATACCTTCTAAATAGGGTACCGTCTAAATCTATTCAGAACACACCATATAAGATATGGAATGGTAAGAGACCCAACCTGAGTTACCTCAGGGTATGGGGATCGCCGGCTTATGTCAAAGCGTTGGCATCAGACAAGCTTAGTACTTAGAGTACTAAATGTCAATTTGTGGGGTATCTCAGAGGTTCTGAGGGATACTACTTTTACTCCAAGAATGAACACAAGGTGTTTGTGTCTAAGAATGCTGAGTTCCTTGAGAAGGATTTGATCTCTCAAGGAGCCAGTGGGAGTAAGATTGATCTTGAAGAAGTACAAGGACCACAAGAACAGATTGAGGAACCCGAGTCTGCTCCGCAGGCGACGTTCTCCAATGGAGAAGTAAACACACAACTCCGAATGTCTACGAGGGTCATACATCCACCTGAGAGGTATGAGCTTGTGATTGAAAATCAGCAAACCGTTGAGGATGATGAAACAAGTAACTACGAAGAGGCAGTCAAGGATGTTGACTCTTCTAGATGGCTTGAAGCCATGGAATCTGAAATGGATTCGATGTATCAAAACAAGGTATGGACCTTGGTTCCTAAACCGCAAGGAATAGTTCCTATCGGTAACAAACAGGTCTTTAAAAGAAAGACTGATGCAGATGGTGTAAGAACCTGCACCGTTAATTAAGGTAATTAGTGAATTAATTATGATAATTAGGAAATGATTCCATAATTGACCTTAATAATTATAATTGGGCCTAAATAATTATATTGAGTGAGCAAAAATGCTGAAAGTCGCTTTTCGGAAGAAAAGCGCAGATACCGGTTCTGCTACCCGGTATAAATGCGTACCGGAAAAGTATCCCGGAAAATTACGAAGAGTGCATGAAAATTACTAGAATATTATGTAGGACTTATAAAACGAGTTTCAAGTCAAAATAATGTGATCTGATGCCAGAAGTGATACTGGCTATGGAAAAGCGCGTACCGGAAAGGTGCTCCGAAAAATAAAATAAAAATATGACAAATCTTAGAAAAATGTGTAGGTCTAAATTCCAAAGTTTGGGATCAAGATATTTTACGTTACTATTAAGGCTAATACTGCGCGTTATTGCCATTGTGGTTATTTATACCCTTATTAGTGGGCACAAAACCATAAACAACTACTCCTACGTGAACCTTGTTGGTGGCTGAATGCTTGGCACTGTTCCATTGTCTTCTTTCACCATTTGTGAGCTTGGTGACCACTTTCCTTCAACCTTCTTCCTCTTTCCCTTGTAAACACTAGAGTGTGTATCTTGTGAGGTTGAGGTGCAGCTTATGCTGAGTTGAGGGACTGGTTGAGGGGTGTGTTGTGGGCTGTGGTTTTGTCTCCATTGTTATGAGCCATTGTTCATGCCATTAGAGGCTTTAACAAACCACCTTTGGTGCCAAGAACCAACCTTTAGTGTAGCATTTTCGTGTCCTTGGGTGTGCTGGACTTGAGAGCTGCATTGGGAGCTCCAAAGGCACTTTGAACTACTGACAAAGCTTTGGGGTAAGTCACCTTAACTTGATCATGTGTTTTAGTGGCCTAAAGGTGGTATCTTGGTATGTTAATGGGTTTAACAAGTAACCAACACATAAGTGAACTTGTATATGCTTAAAAAATGGATCCTTGGTCGTGTACAAGTGTTAAAAGTTGAACCTTTGGACTGGATATTCACGAAATGCAGAAACTGCATTCTGTCGTGAGATATCCGGATATTTATCGAACAGATATCCGGATATCAATATCCGGATATGGTATCCGAATATCAATATCCGGATATGGTATCCGAATATTAATATCTGGATGTGGGATCTGGATATCCGGATATGGTATATCCGGATATGGTCAGTGTGATATCCGGATATTGCATATCCGGATATGTTCCTTGTAATATCCGGATATTATGGGATTTCGCAGAACAGTAGCTGTGCTGTGTGAACAGTAAGCTACTGGGGGTTTGTGGACCCTAGATTAAGGAAGTTGAACTTCTGTAATTAATGAACTAAGTCAGAATCACATGATTAAGGGCTTATGGCTTTGTTGGGAGCCTTAAGACGTAAAATGTAAAGGAAAGGCGTAGTCTTTAAGTTGTATGCTTGTGATGCATAATTAATGATATATTATTGGTCCATAACAGATTGTGATACTGTTGTGTTTGGACTTGAGAGTGGTTGGACTCTTGGCTTGGATAGCTAGCATGCAAGGTAAGATTTCGTGTCCTCGGTTTAGCCATGTTATGGTTCCACCATGTCCCATGGGGATGTGGTTTATGCATGCTGTGTTACATGCTTTGATGTTTTGGAAATGTTGTTGAGCTATTATATGCAATGTGCTTTTATGATATGCATGTGGTGTCCACCTATACGGTAAGCCTGAGTATGTAGTACATACAAGATGGTGAGGCTGTGGGTGAGGTGCAAGCGGTGTTCCTTGTACTCATGTGGGTTTAGACGTATTCCTGCATTTCTCTGGCCAGTAGATTTTATAAACACACATGGCATGAATATCTGTTGCACTGCATAGTTTTAGAACTTATTTTGAATTACTGTTTTTAGAACTTATATTGCACATGTAAGTGAGCTTGGGGTGGAAAATCCTTGAGGGCCCCTTGTCTTACTGAGATTTCTTTGATTAGAGATCTCACCCCACGTTTGGGGACGCTTATTTCAGGAAATGCTGGAGTAGATGCCTCTGGCGGCAGGAGGCCGAAGCTTAGTTAATTATAGACTTGTTATGTGCTGACATGTTGGGTGCTGGATATACCTTTTGCTTTTATGCTTATAGCTTCAGTTATTATTATTATTATGTTGTTGAGACTGCTATGGGGCTTTGTTGCCTTATTTGGTGAGCATGGGGTTTGTCCATGCCACATAGACTTGAGTATGTCTTGTTTATTTAAAGTTATAATAATGTATCAGGATTATTGTCCGGACTACATGCTGTAGATCCGTGACTTTAGATACTCACTTTATTTATTTATTGAGGTATTCAGTTAGTTGTATTTTGCAATTTACATACAGGCGATATTTTATGAAATTGATTAAGTAATAAACTTGGCTAAGGTTAATGATGTCATAATTGAATTAAAGAAAAAGTTATTCCGCATTTTAATTAAGCGTAGCTTAATACGATGATATGTTAACAAACCGGGTATACACGGGGTGTTACATTTTATGGTAACAGAGCACTTTATAGGGAAAAGCCTGTATGTATTGCAATAACTTAGGATGTTTCGTTGCGTGTCTACTTTCTGTTCTCTCTGATTGGTGTGTATTATGATAATGCATATGTGACCACATGGCGTGGGCCTGATCAACTCATTCTTTGTGTAACTTGTGCAGAGTCATGGTGCCACCCAGGAGGAACCCTAGTACGAGCGAGGATCAACTGGATCCTATCCTGGTTGCATTAGCTGAGATGCAGGCGGCCCGACTAGCCGACCAGGAGGCCACGAGGATGGCAAACCAGGCGATGCTGGACGCTATCAGAGAGGCGAACAGGCGAGCCACTACTGAGGTTCTGGAGGAGAACCGGATGGCCAACATGACTATGATGAGGGTCATGTTGGAGGAGTTGAGGGCTGGTCCTGCTGCTGGCCAGTGTCCTCCACCACCTCCACCACCGCCTCCACCTCCACCTAGTCAGATGGTGAGGGTAGTCATTTGACGGGGGCTTTGCAAACCATTCCCGTATTTGCTGAGGATCGTGATGAGATCGACTGCCGGCTGAATGCTTTCCGCAAGCATAAGCCACCTACTTTCGATGGGTCCTACGACCCCATTGCTGCTGCTAGATGGCTTCAGGCCCTGGACAAGATATTCAGGGTGATGCAGTGCACCAATCCGCAGAAGCTGATGTTCGCCACATACATGCTGGAGGGCGATGCCCATGAGTGGTGGACGAACACCTCTCAGGCGTTCGAGATGCAGGGGCATGTGATGACATGGCCGTTCTTTGAGGATTACTTTCTGTGTCGTTGTCTGTGGACGAGTACCTGGCCAAGTTTAATGAGCTGGTCAAGTTTGCTCATTTCCGTATGGCGAGACCGACTCCTATTTTTCTTGCTGCTAAGTTCCGGAGGGGACTTAATGAGGACATTGCTGGACATCTTGCTGGTTCTGCTTCAAGAGACTTCGGAGCTTTAGTGCAGCAGTGCTACGACATTGAGGACTACTGTCGTGCGAGTCAGGCCAAGAAGGCCAAGATTGAGGTGCCACAGGGTACTGGTGGTTCCGCTTCCTGGAGAGACAGGAAGTTTGGAAACAAGGGCAAGGGCAAACAGTTGGCGGCTAAGCAAGCGCCAAATCAGTTTAAGAAGACTCCTACTCAGGGGAACACAGCGAGACCACCTGCTCGCAGATGCTCGGGATGTGGGAAGTCACACTTTGGGCCGTGTGCTACGGGTCAGCTGATATGCTTCCAGTGTGGCAAGGAGGGCCACTACTCCAGAGATTGCCCGACGGCGAGAGTTGCTGCAGTGCAGGCTGTGCCATTGCAGATGGTTCCTACTGGGGCACCAGCAGTGCTACCTACTACGGGGCGAGTGTACACACTTGATCGTCAGCAGTCGGACAGAGCTCCGAACCTGGTCAGAGGTACTGTTACCATTGGTGGTTCAACTGTTGATGTGCTTTTTGATTCTGGGGCAACACATTCTTTTGTTGCTACCTTTATTGTTGTGGGGCTTGAGTTGCCCAATGATGTTCTTTCTCCACCGATGCGGGTGACCACCGCCACCGGAGAAAAATGTTTGACCTCCACTGTTCATCGCGATGTAGCGTTTCAGTGGGATGGCCGTGACTTCTCGGTAGATCTGATAGGATTGCCGATGGCCAACTTAGAGATTATTCTGGGCATGGATTGGCTGTCCAGAAACTGTGCATTGATTGATTGTTGTGCCAAGAGAGTGGTGATGTCTCCGGGTGGGTCCACAGCCAGTTCCTCACCGTTCATTTCAGTCGTGCAGGCGAGGAGGGCCTTGAGAGCAGGGGCATTTGGCTATGTTATGTTGGGAGGTTTGGTGAGTAGGACACAGGAGGATCTCACTGGCATTCCTGTGGTGAGGGAATTCCTCGAGGTGTTTCCTGAGGAGATTCCTGAGTTTCCACCGCAGAGGGAGATAGAGTTCTCCATAGATTTATTGCTTGGTGTGGGGCCTATTTCATTGGCTCCATATCGGATGTCGCCACCGGAGTTGGCAGAGCTGAAGAAGCATATTGAGGAGCTTTTAGCGAAAGATTTCATTTGGCCGAGTGTGTCTCCTTGGGGAGCACCGGTTATTTTTGTGAAAAAGAAAGATGGGACTATGCGGTTGTGCACCGACTATAGACAGTTGAACAAGGTGACAATCAAGAACAAGTATCCCCTCCCATGCATTGATGATTTGCTGGATTAGCTCAGGGGTGCTTGCGTATATTCCAAGATTGATCTCCGGTCTGGTTACCATTAAATACGGGTAAAGCCGGAGGATGTCCCTAAGACAACGTTTCGCTCGAGGTACGGGCATTATGAGTACTTGGTGTTCCCGTTTAGACTCACCAATGCACCCGCAGTGTTCATGGACTACATGAACAGGATCTTCCAGCCGTACCTGGATCAGTTTGTGATCATCTTCATTGACGACATCTTGATTTACTCCAAGACAGAGGAGGAGCATGCTGAGCACTTGAAGATTGTTTTGCAAGTGTTGAAAGAGAAAAAGCTATATGCTAAACCGTCAAAATGTGAGTTTTGGCTCAAGGCGATGAAATTTCTGGGTCATGTGATTTCTGCTAATGGAGTTGCAGTTGATCCTAACAAGATTGAGGCCGTGATGGATTGGGAGAGGCCCAAGACGGTTACAGAAGTGAGAAGCTTCTTGGGTTTGGCAGGGTACTACAGGAGGTTCATAGAGGGATTCTCCAAGATGGTGCTACCGATAACCCGCCTTACCCGAAAGGAGACTCCATTCGTGTGGACACATGAGTGTGAGGAGTGTTTCCAGGAGTTGAAGGAGAGACTGACTACTGCTCCTGTGTGAGTCCTTCCTGATCCTGCGGAGCAGTTTGAGTTATATTGCGATGCCTCTGGTAAAGGGCTAGAATGCGTGTTAATGCAGAAAGGGAAAGCTGTTGCTTATGCTTCAAGACAGTTGAAACCTTATGAGGAGAACTACCCGACTCACGACTTGGAGTTGGCAGCTATTGTTTTTGCTTTCAAGATTTTGAGGCATTACCTGTTTGGCATGAAGTTTGCTACATTCAGTGACCACAAGAGTCTGAAATATCTGTTTGACCAGAAGGAGTTGAACATGAGACAGCGAAGATGGATGGAGTTCTTGAAGGACTACGACTTTGAGTTGAGGTATCACCCTGGCAAGGCCAATGTGGTAGCCGATGCTTTGAGTCGGAAATCCGTGAGCTTATCCAGCTTGATGATAGGCGATTATGAGGTGATTGAAAAGTTCAGAGACTTGAGAGTGAACTCCTTGTTCGGGGGCGCACTGCTTGAGATGGAAACAACAAAGATGATTAATGAGCTGATGGAAAAGATTAAAGAGGCGTAAGTGCAAAGAGAGTGCCTTGATTATGTGAAGAACCAGGACGGTGTGTCTTGGAATGAGGATGGTTTGTTGCTGTTTCAGAAGAGGATTGTTATCCCTCGAGGGTCATTGACTGAGGAGGTTATGGCAGAGGCTCATAAGGGCCAGTTTACTATCCACCCCGGTGCGACAAAAATGTATCAGGACTTAAGAAGAAATTTTTGGTGGCCGGGCATGAAGAAAGACATAGCGGTCTACATGTCCAAGTGTTTGATATGTCAGAAAGTGAAGATCGAGCACCAGAAACCGTCTGATAAGCTTCAACCTCTTGAGATTCCACAGTGGAAGTGGGAGAGTATTTCCATGGACTTCATGGTGGGATTGCCTAAGACTCAGCCTGGTTGTGACTCTATCTGGGTCATTGTGGAAAGATTGACCAAGTCTGCCCATTTTCTTCCAGTGAAGGTGAGCTTCACTACAGAGCAGTTGGCCAAGCTATATGTCCGCGAGATTGTGAGGCTTCACGGGGTGCCCGAGAGTATCATCAGTGATAGGGATCCGAAGTTCACATTTCGGTTATGGGAGGCGCTGCAGGAGGCTTTTGGTACACAGCTGAGATTGAGTACCGCCTATCACCCTCAGACTGACGGACAGACTGAGCGGACCATCCAGACATTGGAGGACATGCTGAGAGCTTGCACGTTGGAGCAGGGTTCTGCATGGGATAGGTACCTTCCGTTGGTAGAATTCTCGTACAACAACAGTTTTCATGCTAGTCTGGGCATGGCACCCTACGAGGCGCTGTATCGTAGGAGGTGTCGGACTCCTACTTGCTGGTCCGAGGTTGGAGATAAAGAGCATTTTGGCTTGGACTTTGTCCAAGATACTACCCAGCAGATCCAGATGATCAGGAAAAAGTTGAAGCAGGCACAGAATCGCCAGAAAAGCTACTACGATGTCAAGCATCGTCCACTGGAGTTCAGTGAGGGTGAGCACGTGTTTGTGAGACTTTCACTGTCACCAGTGTTGGACGGGCACTCGGAGTGAGGAAGTTGAGCCCGCGATTCATTGGGCCCTACCAGATCCTTGGTAGAGTAGGACCTGTTGCCTATCGACTTGCCTTACCTCCGAACCTAGCCAATATCTATGACGTGTTTCACGTGTCTCAGCTTCGGAGGTACATAGCAGATCCTTCGCACGTGGTGCAGCCAGATGATGTGGAGGTTCGGGAGAACCTAAAGACTCCCGTCGGACCCCTCAAGATTCTCGATCGAGGCGAGAAACAGCTTAGAAGCAAGATTATTCCGATGGTCAAGGTGCAGTGGACTGGGCGTAGTCCCGAAAAGTGCACGTGGGAGCGAGAGGATGAGCTTCTCCGGCAGTATCCCGACTTCCGAGACAGGTATGTTTCTGATTTTGAGGACAAAACCCTTAAAAGGGTGGGGTGAATGTAAGAACCTGCACCGTTAATTAAGGTAATTAGTGAATTAATTATGATAATTAGGAAATAATTCCATAATTGACCTTAATAATTATAATTGGGCCTAAATAATTATATTGAGTGAGTAAAAATGCTGAAAGTCGCTTTTCGGAAGAAAAACGCAGATACCGGTTCTGCTACCCGGTATAAATGCGTACCAGAAAAGTATCCCGGAAAATTACGAAGAGTGCATGACAATTACTAGAATATTATGTAGGACTTATGAAACGAGTTTCATGTCAAAATAATGTGATCTGATGCCAGAACTGATACTGGCTATGGAAAAGCGCGTACCGGAAAGGTGCTCCGAAAAATAAAATAAAAATATGAAAAATCTTAGAAAAATGTGTAGGTCTAAATTCCAAAGTTTGGGATCAAGATCTTTTACGTTGCTATTAAGGCTAATACTGCGCGTTATTGCCATTGTGGCTATTTATACCCTTATTAGTGGGCACAAAACCCTAAATAACTACTCCTACGTGAACCTTGTTGGTGGCTGAATGCTTGGCACTGTTCCATTGTCTTCTTTCACCATTTGTGAGCTTGGTGACCACTTTCCTTCAACCTTCTTCCTCTTTCCCTTGTAAACACTATAGTGTGTATCTTGTGAGGTTGAGGTGCAGCTTATGCTGAGTTGAGGGACTGGTTGAGGGGTGTGTTGTGGGCTGTGGTTTTGTCTCCATTGTTATGAGCCATTGTTCATGCCATTAGAGGCTTCAAGAAGCCACCTTTGGTGCCAAGAACCAACCTTTGGTGTAGAATTTTCGTGTCTTTGGGTGAGCTGGACTTGAGAGCTGCATTGGGAGCTCCAAAGGCACTTTGAACTACTGACTAAGCTTTGGGGGTAAGTCACCTTAACTTGATCATGTGTTTTAGTGGCCTAAAGGTGGTATCTTGGTATGTTAATGGGTTTAACAAGTAACCAACACATAAGTGAACTTGTATATGCTTAAAAAATGGATCCTTGGTCGTGTACAAGTGTTAAAAGTTGAACCTTTGGACTGGATATTCACGAAATGCAGAAACTGTATTCTGTCGTGAGATATCCGGATATTTGTCGAACAGATATCCGGATATCAATATTCGGATATGGTATCTGGATATTAATATCCGGATGTGGGATCTGGATATCCGGATATGGTCAGTGTGATATCCGGATATTGCATATCCGGATATGTCCCTTGTAATATCCGGATATTCTGGGATTTCGCAGAACAGTAGCTGTGCTGTGTGAACAGTAAGCTATTGGGGGTTTGTGGACCCTAGATTAAAGAAGTTGAACTTCTGTAATTAATGAACTAAGTCAGAATCACATGATTAAGGGCTTATGGCTTTGTTGGAAGCCTTAAGACATAAAACGTAAAGGAAAGGCGTAGTCTTTAAGTTGTATGCTTGTGACGCATAATTAATGATATATTATTGGTCCATAACAGATTGTGATACTGCTGTGTTTGGACTTGAGAGTGGTTGGACTCTTGGCTTGGATAGCTAGCTTGGAAGGTAAGCTTTCGTGTCCTCGGTTTAGCCATGTTATGGTTCCACCATGTCCCATGGGGATGTGGTTTATGCATGCTGTGTTACATGCTTTGATGTTTTGGAAATGCTGTTGAGCTATTATATGCAATGTGCTTTTATGATATGCATGTGATGTCCACCTATACGGTAAGTCTGAGTATGTAGTACATACAAGATGGTGAGGCTGTGGGTGAGGTGCAAGCGGTGTTCCTTGTACTTATGTGGGTATAGACGTATTCCTGCATTTCTCTGGCCAGTAGATTTTATAAACACACATGGCATGAATATCTGTTGCACTGCATAGTTTTGGAACTTATATTGAATTACTGTTTTTAGAACTTATATTGCACATGTAAGTGAGCTTGGGGTGGAAGATCCTTGAGGACTCCTTGTCTTACTGAGATTTCTTTGATTAGAGATCTCACCCCATGTTTGGGGACGCTTATTTCAGGAAATGCTGGAGTAGATGCCTCTGGCAGCAGGAGGCCGGAGCTTAGTTGATTATAGACTTGTTATGTGCTGACATGTTGGGTGCTGGATATACCTTTTGCTTTTATGCTTATAGCTTCAGTTATTATTATGTTGTTGTTGTTGAGACTGCTATGGGGCTTTGTTGCCTTATTTGGTGAGCATGGGGTCTGTCTAAGCCACATAGACTTGAGTATGTCTTGTTTATTTAAAGTTGTAATAATATATCGGGATTATTGTCCAGACTACGTGTTGTAGATCCGTGACTTTAGATACTCACTTTATTTATTTATTGAGGTATTCAGTTAGTTGTCTTTTGCAATTTACATACAGGCGATATTTTATGAAATTGATTAAGTAATAAACTTGGCTAAGGTTAATGACGTCATAATTGAATTAAAGAAAAAGTTATTCCGCATTTTAATTAAGCGTAGCTTAATACGATGATATGTTAACAAACCGGGTATACACGGGGTGTTACATTTTATGGTATCAGAGCACTTTCTAGCTAAAACCCTGTATGTATTGCAATAACTTAGGATGTTTCGTTTTCGTGTCTACTTTGTGTTCTCTCTGATTGGTGTGTATTATGTTAATGCATATGTGACCATATGGCGTGGGTCTGATCAACTCATTCTTTGTGTAACTTGTGCAGAGTCATGGTGCCACCCAGGAGGAACCCTAGTACGAGCGAGGATCAACCGGATCCTATCCTGGCTGCATTAGCTGAGATGCAGGCGGCCCGACTAGCCGACCAAGAGGCCACGAGGTTAGCAAACCAGGCGATGCTGGACGCTATCAGAGAGGCGAACAGGCGAGCCACTGCTGAGGTCCTGGAGGAGAACCGGATGGCCAACATTACTATGATGAGGGTCATGTTGGAGGAGTTGAGGGCTAGTCCTGCTGCTGGCCAGTGTCCTCCACCACCGCCACCACCTCCACCTCCACCTAGTCAACAGGAGGACACCCAGAGTCAGATGGGTGAGGGTAGTCATTTGACGGGGGCTTTGCAAACCATTCCCGTATTTGCTGAGGATCGTGACGAGATCGACCGCCGGCTGAATGCTTTCTGCAAGCATAAGCCACCTACTTTCGGTGGGTCCTACGACCCCATTGCTGCTGCTAGATGGCTTCAGGCCATGGACAAGATATTCAGGGTGATGCAGTGCACCAATCCGCAAAAGCTGATGTTCGCCACATACATGCTGGAGGGCGATGCCCATGAGTGGTGGACGAACACCTCTCAGGCGTTCGAGATGCAGGGGCATGTGATGACATGGCCGTTCTTTGAGGATTACTTTCTGGGTCAGTACTTTCCATATGACTCTCAGGAGAGGAAGCAGGGAGAGTTTGACCGGTTGGTGCAGGGCTCGTTGTCTGTGGACGAGTACCTGGCCAAGTTTAATGAGCTGGTCAAGTTTGCTCATTTCCGTATGGCGAGACCGACTCCTATTTTTCTTGCTGCTAAGTTCCGGACGGGACTTAATGAGGACATTGTTGGACATCTTGCTGGTTCTGCTTCGAGAGACTTTGGAGCTTTAGTACAGCAGTGCTGCGACATTGAGGACTACTGCCGTGCGAGTCAGGCCAAGAAGGCCAAGATTGAGGTGCCACAGGGTACTGGTGGTTCCGCTTCCTGGAGAGATAGGAAGTTTGGAAACAAGGGCAAGGGCAAACAGTTGGCGGCTAAGCAAGCGCCAAATCAGTTTAAGAAGACTCCTACTCAGGGGAACACAGTGAGACCACCTGTTCCCAAATGCTCGGGATGCGGGAAGTCACACTTTGGGCCGTGTGCTACGGGTCAGCTGATATGCTTCCGGTGTGGCAAAGAGGGCCACTACTCCAGAGATTGCCCGACGGCGAGAGTTGCTGCAGTGCAGGCTGTGTCATTGCAGATGGTTCCTACTGGGCACCAGCAGTGCCACCTACTACGGGGCGAGTGTACACACTTGATCGTCAGCAGTCGGACAGAGCTCCGAACCTAGTCAGAGGTACTGATACCATTGGTGGTTCAGCTGTTGATGTGCTTTTTGATTAAGGGGCAACACATTCTTTTGTTGCTACCTTTATTGCTGTGGGGCTTGAGTTGCCCAGTGATGTGCTTTCTCCACCGATGCGGGTGACCACCGCCACCGGAGAAAAATGTTTGACCTCCACTGTTCATCGCGATGTAGCGTTTCAGTGGGATGGCCGTGACTTCTCGGTAGATCTGATAGGATTGCCGATGGCCAACTTAGAGATTATTCTGGGCATGGATTGGCTGTCCAGAAACTATGCATTGATTGATTGCTGTGCCAAGAGAGTGGTGATGTCTCCGGGTGGGTCCACAGCCAGTTCCTCACCGTTCATTTCAGTCGTGCAGGCGAGGAGGGCCTTGAGAGCAGGGGCATTTGGCTATGTTATGTTGGGAGGTTTGGTGAGTGGGACACAGGAGGATCTCACTGGCATTCCTGTGGTGAGGGAATTCCTCGAGGTGTTTCCCGAGGAGATTCCTGAGTTTCCACCGCAGAGGGAGATAGAGTTCTCCATAGATTTATTGCCTGGTGTGGGGCCTATTTCATTGGCTCCATACCGGATGTCGCCACCGGAGTTGGCAGAGCTGAAGAAGCATATTGAGGAGCTTTCAGCGAAAGACTTTATTCGGCCGAGTGTGTCTCCTTGGGGAGCACCGGTTATTTTTGTGAAAAAGAAATATGGGACCATGCGGTTGTGCACCGACTACAGACAGTTGAACAAGGTGATAATCAAGAACAAGTATCCCCTCCCACGCATTGATGATTTGCTGGATCAGCTCAGGGGTGCTTGCGTATATTCCAAGATTGATCTCCGGTCCGGTTACCATCAGATACGGGTAAAGCCGGAGGATGTCCCTAAGACAGCGTTTCGCTCGAGGTACGGGCATTATGAGTACTTGGTGATCCCGTTTGGACTCACCAATGCACCCGCAGTGTTCATGGACTACATGAACATGATCTTCCAGCCGTACCTGGATCAGTTTGTGATCGTCTTCATTGACGACATCTTGATTTACTCCAAGACAGAGGAGGAGCATGCTGAGCACTTGAAGATTGTTTTGCAAGTGTTGAAAGAGAAAAAGCTATATGCTAAACCGTCAAAATGTGAGTTTTGGCTCAAGGCGATGAAATTTCTGGGTCATGTGATTTCTGCTAATGGAGTTGCAGTTGATCCTAACAAGATTGAGGCCGTGATGGATTGGGAGAGGCCCAAGACGGTTACAGAAGTGAGAAGCTTCTTGGGTTTGGCAGGGTACTACAGGAGGTTCATAGAGGGATTCTCCAAGATGGTGCTATCGATGACCCGCCTTACCCGAAAGGAGACTCCATTCGTGTGGACACATGAGTGTGAGGAGTGTTTCCAGGAGTTGAAGGAGAGACTGACTACTGCTCCTGTGTGAGTCCTTCCTGATCCCGCGGAGCAGTTTGAGTTATATTGCGATGCCTCTGGTAAAGGGCTAGGCTGCGTGTTAATGCAGAAAGGGAAAGCTGTTGCTTATGCTTCAAGACAGTTGAAACCTCATGAGGAGAACTACCCGACTCACGACTTGGAGTTGGCAGCTATTGTTTTTGCTTTCAAGATTTGGAGGCGTTATCTGTTTGACATGAAGTTTGCTACATTCAGTGACCACAAGAGTCTGAAATATCTGTTTGACCAGAAGGAGTTGAACATGAGACAGCGAAGATGGATGGAGTTCTTGAAGGACTACGACTTTTGAGGTATCACCCTAGCAAGGCCAATGTGGTAGCCGATGCTTTGAGTCGGAAATCCGTGAGCTTATCCAGCTTGATGATGGGCGATTATGAGGTGATTGAAAAGTTCAAAGACTTGAGAGTGAACTCCTTGTTCGGGGGCGCACTGCTTGAGATGGAAACAACAAAGGTGATTAATGAGCTGATGGAAAAGATTAAAGAGGCGCAAGTGCAAAGAGAGTGCCTTGATTATGTGAAGAACCAGGACGGTGTGTCTTGGAATGATGATGGTTTGTTGTTGTTTTAGAAGAGGATTGTTATCCCTCGAGGGTCATTGACTAAGGAGGTTATGGCAGAGGCTCATAAGGGCCAGTTTACTATCCACCCTGGTGCGAAAAAAATGTACCAGGACTTAAAAAGAAATTTTTGGTGGCCGGGCATGAAGAAAGACATAGCGGTCTACGTGTCCAAGTGTTTGATATGTCAGAAAGTGAAGATCGAGCACCAGAAACCGTCTGGTAAGCTTCAACCTCTTGAGATTCCACAGTGGAAGTGGGAGAGTATTTCCATGGACTTCGTGGTGGGATTGCCTAAGACTCAGGCTGGTTGTGACTCTATCTGGGTCATTGTGGAAAGATTGACCAAGTCTGCCCATTTTCTTCCAGTGAAGGTGAGCTTCACTACAGAGCAGTTGGCCAAGTTATATGTCCGCGAGATTGTGAGGCTTCACGGGGTGCCCGAGAGTATCATCAGTGATAGGGATCCGAAGTTCACATCTCGGTTCTGGGAGGCACTGCAGGAGGATTTTGGTACACAGCTTAGATTGAGTACCGCCTATCACCCTCAGATTGACGGACAGACTGAGCGGACCATCCAGACATTGGAGGACATGCTGAGAGCTTGCACGTTGGAGCAGGGTTCTGCATGGGATAGGTACCTTTCATTGGTAGAATTCTCGTTCAACAATAGTTTTCATGCTAGTCTGGGCATGGCACCCTACGAGGCGCTGTATGGTAGGAGGTGTCGGACTCCTACTTGCTGGTCCGAGGTTGGAGATAAAGAGCTTTTTGGCTTGGACTTTGTCCAAGATACTACCCAGCAGATCCAGATGATCAGGGAAAAGTTGAAGCAGGCGCAGAATCACCAGAAAAGCTACTACGATGTCAAGCATCGTTCATTGGAGTTCTGTGAGGGTGAGCACGTGTTTGTGAGACTTTCACCTGTCACCGGTGTTGGACGGGCACTCGGAGTGAGGAAGTTGAGCCCGCGATTCATTGGGCCCTACCAGATCCTTGGTAGAGTAGGACCTGTTGCCTATCGACTTGCCTTACCTTCGAACCTAGCCAATATCCACGACGTGTTTCACGTGTCTCAGCTTCAGAGGTACATAGCAGATCCTTCGCACGTGGTGCAGCCGGATGATGTGGAGGTTCGGGAGAACCTAAAGACTCCCGTCGGACCACTCAAGATTCTCGATCGAGGCGAGAAACAGCTTAGAAGCAAGATTATTCTGATGGTCAAGGTGCAGTGGACTAGGCGTAGTCCCGAAGAGTGCACGTGGGAGCGAGAGGATGAGCTTCTCCGGCAGTATCCCGACTTCTGAGACATGTATGTTTCTGATTTTGAGGACAAAATCCTTAAAAAGGTGGGGTGAATGTAAGAACCTGCACCGTTAATTAAGGTAATTAGTGAATTAATTATGATAATTAGGAAATAATTCCATAATTGACCTTAATAATTATAATTGGGCCTAAATAATTATATTGAGTGAGTAAAAATGCTGAAAGTCGCTTTTCGGAAGACAAGCGCAGATACCGGTTCTGCTACCCGGTATAACTGCATACCGAAAAAGTATCCCGGAAAATTATGAAGAGTGCATGACAATTATTAGAATATTATGTAGGACTTATAAAACGAGTTTCAAGTCAAAATAATGTGATCTGATGCCAGAACTGATACTGGCTATGGAAAAGCGCGTACCGGAAAGGTGCTCCGAAAAATAAAAAAAAAATGAAAAATCTTAGAAAAATGTGTAGGTCTAAATTCCAAAGTTTGGGATCAAGATCTTTTACGTTGCTATTAAGGCTAATACTGCGCGTTATTGCCATTGTGGCTATTTATACCCTTATTAGTGGGCACAAAACCCTAAATAACTACTCCTACGTGAACCTTGTTGGTGGCTGAATGCTTGGCACTGTTCCACTGTCTTCTTTCACCATTTGTGAGCTTGGTGACCACTTTCCTTCAACCTTCTTCCTCTTTCCGTTGTAAACACTAGAGTGTGTATCTTGTGAGGTTGAGGTGCAGCTTATGCTGAGTTGAGGGACTAGTTGAGGGGTGTGTTGTGGGCTGTGGTTTTGTCTCCATTGTTATGAGCCATTGTTCATGCCATTAGAGGCTTTAACAAACCACCTTTGGTGCCAAGAACCAACCTTTAGTGTAGCATTTTCGTGTCCTTGGGTGTGCTGGACTTGAGAGCTGCATTGGGAGCTCCAAAGGCACTTTGAACTACTGACAAAGCTTTGGGGTAAGTCACCTTAACTTGATCATGTGTTTTAGTGGCCTAAAGGTGGTATCTTGGTATGTTAATGGGTTTAACAAGTAACCAACACATAAGTGAACTTGTATATGCTTAAAAAATGGATCCTTGGTCGTGTACAAGTGTTAAAAGTTGAACCTTTGGACTGGATATTCACGAAATGCAGAAACTGCATTCTGTCGTGAGATATCCGGATATTCGTCGAACAGATATCCGGATATGGTATATCCGGATATGGTCAGTGTGATATCCGAATATTGCATATCCGGATATGTCCCTTGTAATATCCGGATATTCTGGGATTTCGCAGAACAGTAGCTGTGCTGTGTGAACAGTAAGCTATTGGGGGTTTGTGAACCCTAGATTAAGGAAGTTGAACTTCTGTAATTAATGAACTAAGTCAGAATCACATGATTAAGGGCTTATGGCTTTGTTGGAAGCCTTAAGACGTAAAACGTAAAGGAAAGGCGTAGTCTTTAAGTTGTATGCTTGTGACGCATAATTAATGATATATTATTGGTCCATAACAGATTGTGATACTGCTGTGTTTGGACTTGAGAGTGGTTGGACTCTTGGCTTGGATAGCTAGCTTGCAAGGTAAGCTTTCGTGTCCTCGGTTTAGCCATGTTATGGTTCCACCATGTCCCATGGGGATGTGGTTTATGCATGCTGTGTTACATGCTTTGATGTTTTGGAAATGCTGTTGAGCTATTATATGCAATTTACTTTTATGATATGCATGTGATGTCCACCTATACGGTAAGCCTGAGTATGTAGTACATACAAGATGGTGAGGCTGTGGGTGAGGTGCAAGCGGTGTTCCTTGTACTTATGTGGGTATAGACGTATTCCTGCATTTCTCTGGCCAGTAGATTTTATAAACACACAAGGCATGAATATCTGTTGCACTGCATAGTTTTGGAACTTATATTGAATTACTGTTTTTAGAACTTATATTGCACATGTAAGTGAGCTTGGGGTGGAAGATCCTTGAGGACCCCTTGTCTTACTGAGATTTCTTTGATTAGAGATCTCACCCCACGTTTGGGGACGCTTATTTCAGGAAATGCTGGAGTAGATGCCTCTGACAGCAGGAGGCCGGAGCTTAGTTGATTATAGACTTGTTATGTGCTGACATGTTGGGTGCTAGATATACCTTTTGCTTTTATGCTTATAGCTTCAGTTATTATTATGTTGTTGTTGTTGAGACTGCTATGGGGCTTTGTTGTCTTATTTGGTGAGCATGGGGTTTGTCCATGCCACATAGACTTGAGTATGTCTTGTTTATTTAAAGTTATAATAATGTATCAGGATTATTGTCCAGACTACGTGTTGTAGATCCGTGACTTTAGATACTCACTTTATTTATTTATTGAGGTATTCAGTTAGTTGTCTTTTGCAATTTACATACAGGCGATATTTTATAAAATTGATTAAGTAATAAACTTGGCTAAGGTTAATGACGTCATAATTGAATTAAAGAAAAAGTTATTCCGCATTTTAATTAAGCGTAGCTTAATATGATGATATTTTAACAAACCGGGTATACACGGGGTGTTACAGATGGCAACGTTCAGACCTACAAAGCTAGGTTGGTGGCGAAAGGGTATCGTCAAAGACAAGGAGTTGACTATGATGAGACTTTCTCACCGGTTATCATGATCAATCTATTAGGGTCATGCTTGCAATAGAAGTATACCACGACTATGAAATTTGACAAATGGATGTCAAGACCGCCTTCTTGAATGGGTTCTTGAAGGAGGATGTGTACATGACACAACTTGAAGGCTTTGAAATCAAAGATCAGGAGCATATGGTATACAAACTACAAAGGTCGATATATGGGCTAAAGCAAGCATCAAGGATTTGGAATATATGTTTTGATGAAGTCGTTGAGAGTAACGATTTTATCTAGAACGAGGATGAACCTTGTGTTTACAAGAAGGTTAGTGGGAGTAATGTCGTCTTCTTGACACTTTATATAGATGACATATTGCTAATAGGAAATGGTATCCCCACATTACAAATAACGAAAGAGTGGCTTTCAGAAAGCTTCACCAAGAAGGATTTGGGAGAAGCAGCCTTTATACTTGGTATAAAGATCTATAGAGATAGATCCAAGAGGCTGTTGGGTTTATCTCAATCCACGTATGTTGACAAAATGCTAAAGAGGTTTAGCATGGAAGGGTCGAAAAGGGGTTTTCTTCCCGTCAGTCATGGGGTACAACTTTCAAAGGCTATGTGTCCTAAGTCACAGCCTGAGAAGGATCGCATGAGTCGAATTCCATACGCTTCGGCTACTGGATCCATCATGTATGCCATAATATGTACGAGACTAGATGTCTCATATGCTTTGAGCATTATGAGCAGATACCAGTTTGACCCTGGAGAGGGTCACTGGACAGCAGTCAAGACCATCCTTAAATACTTAAGAAGAACTAAGGATGTGTTTCAAGTCTATGGTGGGGTTGATGAGCTAACAGTGAAAGGGTTCACTGATGCCAGCTTTCAAAGTGACAAAGATGATTGTAAGTCACAATCAGGGTTCGTATTCACCTTAAATGGTGGGAAAGTTTCTTGGAAGAGTTCCAAGCAGGAAACAAAAGCAGATTCAATGACAAAAACTGAATACATAGCTGTTTCAGAAGCGGCTAAGGAGGCCGTGTGGATCCAGAAGTTCATATTTGAACTAAGGGTGGTTCCCAGCGTAGATGAGCCCATACAGTTGCTTTGCAGAGGCACTGGAGCCATTGCGCAGTCAAAGGAATCTAGGTTTCATCAAAGATCTAAACACGTGCTCTGCAGATATCACCTGATTAGAGTAATCATTGATAGGATGGATGTAAAGATGGATTATGTTCCCACAGATTATAACCTAGCCGATTCTATGACAAAGGATGTTTCTCAAAGAAAACATGATAGTCATTATGAGGCTTTGGGTATACGACTTAGGTCTGATTGGCTCTAGGCCAAGTGGGAGCTTGTTAGTATATGGGTGTCCTAGAAACAATCTTTTGATTAAATAAGGACATAAGATGTGGACTTTTTATCGCAAATAAATAATAAGCACTCTTTATCCTGTTTCATATTTTGTCTCGATATTATTGTTAATATATTATTTAAACTGGATAAACCCCTTGGAATAAAACATGTATCTCTTGAGTATTTATGATGAGATCACGATCATGAGGACTCAAGGACACCGCACGTTTATTCCTAATTTTATGTTCCTAGTCTAGAGACACTGAGATTGGGGATCAGTGATCTCGGGTAAGACTAGCACGACTTATCTACTTGTATATGGATACAAGGTAAAGATCTCATGTGCTACAGATATGAAGATGTCTTAGCTAAAGTCGTGGGTGGACCTATAAGGGTATAGCTCGCACTGAACAGACCCACAAAGAGACTCTATGAGGAAATCTCACGGATAATGTCGTTAGAGTACTCTCTTTATATTTGGATATGTCTTTCCTTAGACCAGAAGTTATTACCTAGACTATGTTCTAGAAGGCATGCTTTGATTGTATACCTCGTCTGCCTGAAACATGGAGACTCATAGGTACACTGTTGGGCTTGTCCTGAAAGAGCACAGGGCTAGGGTGATAAGCTGAAGGAATTCTTCAAATCTCTTTGAGAGATTAGGTTATCTATTAACCGGAGAAATCAGGATGACATTTACAGGGACTCGGGAATCTATGCATAGTAAAAGAGATCATAAGATGATCTGCCTTTAGAGTCAGTAAATTGAAGATTCCCTATTTCGAATAAAGCTTACCCTGCACCACAAGGGTTGATACGTTTCCTTACCCTAGGTTTAATGGGAAGGTAACCGAGACGAAAGAAAATACATACGACAACCAAATATGTGTAATAGGATGATCAAGTCATTAATCTAACTAGCTCTGGGGCAACAAAGCATTGCTAGTGCTCTGTGTTGTCATTAAATGGGTTGTGGGCTTGTTGGGCCCAAGCCCATTTATGTCAGTGGCTATGTTAGACCTAATGGGTCACACAGTAACACCTTATTGTCATGATGGTCTAGCATTAAAGATATTGGGCCTAATAATGGTTGTTAGCCCAAAAAGAAGTTTGGAAGCCCACCTAAAGGGAAAAAGGCGCATGGATAATCTAATGGGCTTGGATGGTCCAAGACATTACTAATTAATTTAATTAGTTAAATTAATTAACAAATATTTAAATTTTGAAATTTGAATTTGAAATTTGAAATTTGAATTTTGAATTTTGAAATTCGAATTTTGAATTTGAATATTGAATTTTGATTTTTGAACTTTGAATTTTGAATTTTGAATTTTGAATTTGAATTTTGAAATATGAAATTTGAATTTAAATGTTTGAACGTTTGAATTTAAATGTTTGAATTCGAATTTGAATTGGCTATGAAAAGTTGTTTCATAATAAAAGGATAAGATAGGATCTTGTTGGAACAAATCCCTTGTATCAAGAGGAGATCTATGGAGATCACCAAGGGTTGTTAGGGGCGGAGATTTGGTTAGATATAAGTGTCACCTAGTCAAACAAACAAGCTCCATCAAATCTGGTTGGTTGAGAGAATCAGTGAGTGAGTTGGTTCAAATTTGAATGCAATTGCTAAACGTATTTGGACCCTATTTGGGGCTGAATGGGGCGCACACATGGCTAGCCATATGATGGCTTTTAGGTCAGATTATTGACTAGGATAAGACCTAGTCTCATGAGGATTCAAAGGTAGGTTGTTGGGAATTTTGAATTGCAACAACTCAACCTTTATCTCCTCTATGAGGATTCAAAGGGAGGTTGTTTTTGTGCGCCACTTTGAAGAAGATTTTTGAAGTGGAAAATCTGATTTCATTCTCTCATTCCCTCACTCTCTTGTGCGCCAACTTGGGTAGGTTCTCCTTAGGGTTTTCACAAAAACACCTAGCCAATTCTTCTCCGATCCATGCCCCACTTTTGTGAAGTTTTCATGCTGAAGATTTCACTCTTCTAAACACTTTTACCTATCCTCCTCCTTCACATATTGGACGCCTAGCAAGCTTGGTGTGGTGGTCAATTGGTGGCTTTCAAGAAAGAGTTCTTGCATCTTGACGTGGGTGGTGTGGATCAACGTTAGAGGGTTTGAACCCTTCAAACCTGACACTGATCTCCTTGGTGTTTGAATCACAGACAAAGGTAACATCATGCTGTCTTAAAGCATGAGTCTTGAATGCATGTGTGATTCCGCTTGAAAAATTTTGTTTTTCCCTCTCACATGCTTCGGCCTTTAAGGCCACTTTACTTTCACTAATGAGCAATATGTCATCTACATATAGCACAAGGAAAACAATAGCATTCCCACTAACCTTCTTGTAGACACATGGTTCATCCTCATTCTTGATAAAACCGTTAACCTTGACGACTTCATCAAAACGAAGATTCCAGCTCTTGGGGCAACAAAGCATTGCTAGTGCTCTGTGTTGTCTCTAAATGGGTTGTGAGCTTGTTGGGCCGGGGCCCATTTATGTCAGAGGCTATGTTGGACCTAATGGGTCACACATTAACACCTTATAGTAATGATGATCTAGCTTTAAAGGAATTGGTCCTAATAATGGTTGTTAGCCCAAGAGCTGTTTGGAAGCCCACCTAAAGGGAAGAGGGCACATGGATCATGTAATGGGCTTGGATAGTCCAAGACATTACTAATTAATTTAATTAGTTAAATTAATTATCAAACATTTAAATTTTGAATTTTGAATTTGAAATTTTAATTTTGGAATTTGAATTTTGAAATTCGAATTTTGAATTTGAAATTTTGAATTTGAAATTTGAAATCTGAATTTTGAATTTGAAATTCGAAATTTGAATTTGAAATTCGAAATTTGAATTTGAATTTAAATGTTTGAACGTTTGAATTTAAATGTTTTAATTCGAATTTGAATTGGCTATGAAAAGTTGTTTCATAACAAAAGGATAAGATGAGATCTTGTTGGAACAAATCCCCTGCATCAAGGGAAGATATTTGATCTCATCCAAAGAAGATTTGGTGCGCCATTTTGGTTGGAGATGAGTGTCATCTTGTCAGCCAAATATGCTCCAATTCGGATTTGATTGGTTGAGAGAATCAGTGAGTGAGTTGGTTCAAATTTGAATGCAACTACTCAACGTATCTGGACTCTTTTTAGGACTGAATGGGGCGCACAGTATGAGTGGTCATGTGATGACCATTAGTTCAGAATCTTAATTAGATAAAGACCTAATCTCATAAGGATTCAAAGGGGAGGTTGTTGGGAATTTTGAATTGCAACAACCCCTTTATTTCCTCTTGAAGTGTGCGCAACTTTGGTTGTATTTTTGAATTGAAAAATCCTCTCATTCTCTCCCACACTCTCTTGTGCGCACAAGGGGAGAATTCTCCTTAGGGTTTTCACATGAACACCTAGCCAATTCTACTCCATCTATGCACCACTCTTGTGAAGTTTTCACGCTGAAGACTTCACTCTTCTAAACACATAAACCTAGCCTCCTTCTTCACCTATTGAGCGCATAGCAAGCCTCTCTGTGGTGGTCATTTGGTGGCTTTCAAGAAGGAGTTCTTGCATCTTGACGTGGGTGGTTGATAAACCCCTGGTTCATCAGGTTTTTTTCAGCACAAATTAGGATTAATTTGTATGAATAATTGGATGAAAATGGAGGTTAATATCTTAGAAATCCCTAAAGTGCAAGTTCTGAAAGTTTTGTGAAAATTTACACTGTCTTGCAGGGAAAGGAAGCCCAAAAAGCATCAAAAGAAGGAAGAAGATTTTGGAGGAGAAAAATTGCCTAAGAGTTGAGCGCTAAAATGGCCACACTGACCGTTTTAGCGCGCTGATGCAGATCGAAGGAGAAAGTTGCTGGTGCTGAGCGCTAAAACGTCCACACAGACCGTTTTAGTGCGCTATTGCAAATCAAATGTTGAAGTCTCTGGAGCTCAGCGCTGAAACGCCCACACTGAGCGTTTTAGCGCCCTGATGAGGAAAAAGTCTCTGGTTTCCAACGCTAAAACGGTCAAATCAAGCGTTTTAGCGTTGCAGTCAGTTAAAAGTAGTTGAGAGGTTAGCAGCCATGGACGCTAAAACGCCTATTCAGACCGTTTTAGTGCCCAAGTCAGTTAAAAGCAGTTGGTCACGCATCAAGTTGGACGCCAAAACGCCCATTTCTGACCGTTTTAGCGCCCACATTATTTTTCAGCAGAAATTGTAACACTATAAAAGGCAAAAGGCCTTCACATTTGAAAAAAAGTTCTGATATCTCTCCCATCTCTCTACCATATCTCTCCTCTCCTATATCAGATCTTTGGATCTGAATTCTTACCTTTTATTTTCCTAATTCTTAGGTTTAGTGTAGCATTACAATTGAAGATTGAAGATCTACTACCATGACAATGGAGTTTGTTCTTTCTTCTTCCTTTGTATTTATTTCCATTATGTCTGAGTAGAATCCTTTGTAGTCTGATTCAATGGAACTCAAGTGTGTATTTATGAATAATTAATGTGATGTTATGTTTTCCTATTATGTGATTTGTATGAAGTTGTCTTGATCAATCATTCTTGTTAATGAAATAATGTAGAACAGACATGTTTGCATTGTTTCATAGTTGCCAACTTCATCATGAATATTTTAGTAATCAAGACATTGATGCTATGATATTAGTGTAATCTTAAGACCTCAGTGATTAATGCATGTATTATGAAAGGAATCACCAAGACATTGGGGTTTCTGATTAATGTACCCATCAAGGTAGTAAGACATTACATCTTGATGATAAGTAAAAGGTTGATTAACATCACATGATAGAGAATTCATGATGGAAATTGGTTCTTTCATAAATTCATACTTGAGGGAAATTGATATTTGACTATTGTTTTTAATTCATATTCTTATCTTTATGTTTTGAAATCATTCTATTTTATGCAATTTACATTTCTAGTGACAAGAAACTTATGCAATTCAAAACTCTTTGGTTGATTCAAATCAACAACAAGTGGATAATCAGTGCTTGACACAATTCCTCGTGGGAAAGATCTTTACTCATCGTTTTTATTACTTGTATGACTAGTGCACTTGCTAAACTAGACAACAAGTTTTTGGCGCCGTTGCTGGGGAATTGATGTTCAACATTGATGAGCACCATCAGTTGTTGAGATTGAGTCTTTTATTTTTCAGCATTTTAATTTTTGTTGTATGAATCTTTGTGCTCTTGTAATTCTGGTGTACGCAAGGTACTTTTGATCAAAACTCTTTGTTGTTTGATCCAAAATTAGAAAGGACACTTAGAAGGAGAAGAAGGGCAGCCAGAAGAAGGCAGAAATTATTGGACAGTGGTGAATCAAGTGCTACAGTACAGGCAGAAAATATGGCAGAAAATCATGTGCAACAACCACAAAGGACATTGGGAGATTACATGACTCCTACTGTCATTCTACCCATTAGAAGTGTGGTTAGACCTACTGTGGAACCAAACAATTTTGAACTGAGGCCTGCATTGGTACAGTTGGTGCAAAAGGAACAATTTGCTGGAACAAGTGCAGAAGATCCATATCTGCACATTGAGAATTTCTTATTGTTAAGTGATACTGTGAAGATTAATGGTGTGACAAGGGATGCCATTCTGTTGAGGTTATTCACTCATTCACTGAAGGATGATGCTAGAAGGTGGTTGCAGTCATTGCCACAAGGAAGTATTACTACTTGGGATGATTTGCAAACCAAGTTTCTGGCCAGATTTTTCTCAGCATCCAAGAGGGCAAAGTTGAAGGATGAGATCACAGGCTTCAAGCAGAAAGAGTCAGAATCTATTTATGAGGCCTGGGAAAGGTTCAGGACACTGTTGAGGAAATGTCCTCAACATGGAATTGAAGTGTGGAATAAGGCAGCAATTTTTCTGCAGGGGATGACTACAAACACTAGGACATTGGTGAATGCCACTACCGGTGGGTCATTGACAACCAAGACTCCTGAGGAGGCACTTGATATTTTTGAATCTTTGGCATCTCAGGAATTTGACAATGCTCCAGTGGCTGAGAGAAGAACATGAATCATTAAGTTGGATGGGTATGATGCTTTGTTAGCCAAGAATGATCAACTGATGCAGACTCAAAAGAGCAACAACAACAGTTGGATGCTCTCACTAAGCAACTATCCAATCAAAAGGTTGCTTTAGTGGACACCAATTCTGTGTGTGCAATCTGTGGGAAAAGTCATGTAACAGATGATTGTGATTATGGGGATCTACAGAACAAGCTGAGGTCAATGGAGTATGGTATGATCAGAGGAACCCTAACACTCAAGGGCGAAATTTATATGTGCCACCATGGAAGAATAGAAATCAACACCCTGGGTTCAGTTACAGTTCCAACCATCACTTAAATCCTCCTCCTCCACCACATACATCACAACTAGGAGATTCTTCAGCATGGGAGAAAGCTTTTGCTCAGTTGTCCAAGACTACTCAAGATTTTATTCAAGGATCCAATTCTTCCAGGGAAGAAACTTCTGCATTCATGCAAGAGACTAAGACTTCATTCAGAAATCAGGAAGCATCCATTAGGAATTTGGAGACATAGATTGGTCAGATCTCAAGACAGATATCTGAAAGATCACAGGGCGAGTTTCCTGGTGATACAATGGTGAATCCAAAGGAGCAATGCAAAGCTATTACTACAAGAAGTGGGATTGTGCTTCAACCTGTTCAAAAGAAAATGGAAGACAAGAAGGATGAAGAAGAAGTCATTGTAGAGGATGTGGTAGAAAATGATGAACAAGAAACAATGAAGGCAGATAAGGAAAAAAAGGAGGCAGTAGTTGAAAATAATTCTTCACCCAA